>JAHFZB010000992.1:0-19096 GCA_036884735.1 Huso huso
GATCTTAAACCTTACCAATATATTAGACCTATTAAACTAGATTAATTATTCTCTGCAGAATAGGAAACGCAAGGGGGTAGACACGCCCACTGCAACCCCCGTGGAGTAAGAAAATAACTCAAACACAATAATTCATTGGTGAACACAAATCACACTACAATCAAAAATAGTGATAAAATACAATACATTAACTACAACAAGGTAGCTCAAAGAAAACTATAAACAGATAAATCAAATCATTAATAGTAACCCAAAATAGACAATAACCATATAACACAAACAAACTCAAATACTCAAAATAAACCTCCACCAAGGATTGGAGTGAGCGTGTCTGTCCCCTGCAGATCCACACAGTGTTTAAATACAGTGTAATAGTTTGGAATTTAAGTGTGGTTAAGATCAATAAAACACCAACATTTACAAAGTAGAAATACAACAATAGTATAACAATTTAAGAGAGTACTCCCCTGCTTTCTCATAAGTGTCAGTCCCCTTACAGACTAGTCATGCCAGTGCTCACACCGAGCCCTAGTGATGGGTACAAAGCTTCGCCCGCTTCGACTCGTCTCGAACCATTAGAAGCAAACAGTGTTGTGAATCAAAGGTTCAATTGGTTCGCATGAAGCAATACATCACGTGACACAAACGCCAACTGTTCTACGGATCCTCATCATCCTTATTATAAAAATAAATGTAATGATTATTTGAGATGTTTTCCAGAAATAATTGTTATTAAAATGTCTTTTCAAACTTTTGTCAAAGAAGTCTTGAATTCAATATTATTTCATTGTGATAACATCAACAAAATAAATATAATTTATAAATATCAAATTGCTATACTGTTTAACACATCAAAATGCTATACTATTAAACACACCAAATTGCTATACTATTGGACTGCTCACAATTATTTTTTAATTTAACAAAGATTAATTGAAATGATTAATTGCGTTTTTCTAACTTGTTTTTTTTTTTTACATTGACAATGTTTTTGTTTATATATATATATATATAGATAGATAGATAGATAGATAGATAGATAGATAGATAGACTGTAGATATAGATATTCTGTTCTGAGTGTTAAAAATGTAATATTTACGACAGCTAGAAACTTGTTTGAGGGACTGTTTTATCCAAAGCGCAATTATATTTAATACATTTGTCCGTTATAATGGTGCTGTAATACCTGTATCCGGGACAACAGAAATCGTACCATGGTAAAATAAATAGTACCATATAGTACCATGGTATAGTGTTGCATTATACTGTAGATACCAGGATACTTCTTAGAAATAAAAAGCACAATCGTATTATCATGGTGGTACTGCATTATAGTACCATAATAGAGCATTGTACATTGATAGTATAGGATACACTGTGTTTTTCTATCATTTACTTTAATTATGTATCAATGAACGTTATAGTACTGTATTTAACTTTTTGTTTTCATTGAATAATGATCCTGTTTTTGAAAGCAAAACTTAAAAAATGTGAACAGCTTCCCATATGGGAAGCTACAGTTATAAAATAAAAAAAAGTATTAAACAAAATTAAAAAAATCAAGCTAGTTACTTGAAATATGTTTTTTTTTTTTTATATATATATATATATATATATATATATATATATATATATATATATACACACACACACACATACAGAATGATGCAAATGTATTTGACTCTATTCACATCCCTCACATTTAAAATCCTCCACAGGTTGGGTGCCTCTCAACTCAGATTAAGGTTGATACTGTATAAATGCAGAACCAATCGTTCCAGATGGATGAGACCATTCATTTTAAATACATGTAATTCGATTTTTGTATTGGTATTATTTGTATTGAGGCAGGAGGCTGCAGTTGTTTCTAAGCGACAATGAATCTGGAATAACATTCTTAGGGTTCGTGTCATACGACTTTGTGTCATCAAAGCTGTTTCTGGTGACGTTCAGTGGATTATATTTGGAATCTTTGGGTTCTGTCGTTGTCACTTACAGTATTTTCTCAAATAACACAAATTAATAGCTCAGTTGGTTAGAGTGAAAGAAACTTGCACTAGTCAGCCCGGCTAGCTCAGTCGGTAGAGCATGAAATTCTTAATCTCAGGGTCGTGGGTTACTGGTCACTGTCATATAGCAATTGCTATTGTAAATGCGTGCATCGTTTATAGCTATAACGATAATGAAATAAACAATCTTACTTTTTTTTGGGTTTGCTTCAATCCGTTTCTTTTTTACACTTGTCATTACATCATTCATGGAGCAACAGTTGGTATGTGCTTAATAAACCCAATCGGCCTTGATACAATAGACAACCCTAGTTGTGCTGAAATAAATAATGTGGTTTTCTACTATAGCAAACGTAGCTTGTCAAGATGGCCAAGTGGTTTAACGCCAAACTCAAGGACACTGTCTTTCCAAAGATTTGTGTGTTCTGGTGTCTGAATGAGACGTGGGTTCAAATCCCACTGCTGACAGTTCAATTTTTACTTATTTTAAAAAGGAATAAATGTGTTCATTTTACTATAAAAGATTTTTCAATGAAATCTATGGAGGACTATCTATGCCAAAATTAAAATAATATATATAGAGAAATAAATAAATGTTGAAATATTTATTTATTTCTCCCACTTTTATGCAAGCCACCCATGTTGTATACTTGCTTTTAATCTATACCTGATCCTTACCCTACGCATCATATTTACAGTATTTGTTGTGCTTGACTCTGTATTATTGCAGCAATTGCTGATTGTCCCTTTTAAATGTTTGAAATATGAGATTTATCAATACATTTTTCAGAGTATGGTGCTTATGAAACCACAGTGATTGCTTTGCAAGTTACTATTTCTTTTTTAAATAAGTAAAATAAGCAGAATAATGTATCATGTATATAAATTCTTTCAGGACCTTCATGGTGGATAAGGACCTGAAACTAATCAAATCAATAAAAGAAGTCTTCCTCAATCAAGCATTCTGTTTGCTGGTTCCATGTAACACAGGTAATGTATAGTGTGACATGTTTTGAGAGTTTAACATAGAAGTTTAATGTGATAACACTTGAATTTACATGGCCAGCTGAAGTGAAGTACAATAGCCTACTGCCCACCACTCATCCCAGTCCAAATAAGTTTGGAAAAGCCCATCTTGTTTAAAACATTTCACATTTAAGGGTAAGAGTGCCTGCATTGCGCCCAACATGTCTGGTGATTAAGGGGTTTGTTGTTCAGGCTGCCTCAAAACGGTTTTGAAATTCTAATGCTCTCGATTTTTTTCAACTAAGAGTAATGGCATGTCTTTTTGTGCCATAAATGTTTAGGCAGTTCAGAGATGGATAACGAAGAAAGATTCAGAGATAAGTGGGCCAAGTTTGAAGGAGGAGCGGAATAAAGTAATGGCCTTAATGTTTCAGTTGCAGCACTGCACAAGAGTAAGTTTGCACAAGCTTTTTAACCAATATTTTCACCAGCAGTAGACTGCCACAAATTACATCCTAAAGTTGACATCCAACAATAACATGTATTGTGTGAATGTTTATCCTGAAAGGTAACTGAATGAATGTCACAGGTGTACAGTGATTTCCTTTTTCCCTGCAGGAGTCACAGTTTCAGGAGGTTTTTTTCATCTCACTGCAAGAATGTCAACCCTAAGGCAGCCAATTACATTAAAGAAAATTGGATTACATGTGGTCAGATGTGGTCGCCCTTGGAAGGCGGTTCTTCCATGAGGACAGTGAAACAAATAATTTAGCTGAACGGTAAACAATTGTGAGAATACTGCTGTCAGAACTTTTGGTTTGAGATTAATATTGCTAGTTGATTGCGGCCTTACCTGATGGCTTCCATGAAATCTAGTTAAATGTATACTTAGAATTTCAGATTTTTTCTCACTGTGAAATATCAGTTTTGAATGGGTATGCCAACCACTGACTGGATGATCTACTACTATTACTGTGTAGACGTGTTATGGATTATTACAGGTATGTTGTTTACTATGTAGTAAGATTCAGGTTAGTATATACATAAATTATGTTATGTTTCAAACAATTGTTATTTTGTCTTATATACTGTAGATACCTTGATGGGCTACAAGAAGCTGGACGTTTGAACAACCCAAGGGCAGAGAAGGAGTCAACAGGTCTGAGGGCAGCTGAGGAACTTCTACAAAAGGGCTGGATAGAGCGATGTCACTGGATGGATGACTACAGATGCCTTGTACCGTCAACCAGCAGAGAAACCTGGTGGTACACTGTGGTTCTTCCAGAGTACACTTGTGAATGTGTTGCAGCTTCTAATGGAGGTATTTTTGTTTCTTCGAATCTGCATAGTATTGACATACATTAGTTTTATGAAGTGTGTCCATGTGAATACAGCCTTGTATATTTACAGTATATATACACAGTATGTATATAATTTTATTATTTTCATTTTCATGTTACACAAAAATGTAATTGTAGCATTGTTCATAGGTCTTTGCAAACACCTCCACATTGCTGTGGAAGCTGCAAAACAAAAGGGTCTTGACGTGGACTCTATGCAGAAGAGACTTGTCCAGGAGCTGCTTCAGCGAGGAAAGACTTCCCAGTGCAAAGACATGGTCTTAGTTGAGAGTTTTTTTTCAAATGTGTTTAGCTGCATTGATGTTAAATACAAGAAATGGTCTTGCATTGCAGCTAGCCATGGGAGATTGTGCATCTGTAGTTTTTCAAGTTTTTAATAGAATCTTTGCAGACACTGATGTACAGGACCTAGAAGAGCAGACCCACATGACCTTGTAGAAGCTTACAGAGCAATGCACACAGCAAATTATTGAAAGACTTTACTTATGGTCCAAGGGTACAGACTTTCATGAAACAGCAGAATTAAAACAAACCTTGAAAAAAAGCACAACAAATTGCTTTTTGGAAATTTTGAGTCAAAATATAGTCAGAGAAGGATCCATGTATTGCACCCATGGAGAAAAACAAGCAAAATCGATTTGCAATGAAATATCACAATTATTATAAGTCCAAAAAATACCAAACATTTTGAAAACTGAGAACATCGACAGGAATTTTACCATTAGCAGTCGAAGAGGAAAAGGCAGACATGAAATGTCTGTTGTCAGAAAGCCATGTACTGATGTTTTTCAGCTCTGCACTCAAGATGCTCTCTGCTGTGTCTTTGTTCTTATTGGACACCAGAAGAACAGAGTCATCAGCGTAAAGAAAAAGTTGGCAGGAGAAAACTGATTTTATGTCATTAACATGAAACAGCAAGAACAGCAACGGATCCAGCACACTTCCTTGGGGAACTCCACATGTTATGGCTTTATCTACTGAAGGTGAAGGAATCTAACTGGACCCCTTTGTCTTCATAGAAATTATGTTCTTGAGTACTCCCAAATTAACCAGAATTGACTGGAAGTGTGGTAACTAGGTTGTTTGCAACTGTAGTAAACTATATTAAATTCATTGGCTACCTGTTCTCTATCAAATACGTTACCCTCCAATCAAATGCTACTGGCTTTATTTATACTGCCAGTAGAACCCATTTCTTTGAGCGATTGCCACAACTTTTGTTTCTTTTAACGTTCCATTTTTTTATGCTCTCCGTAGATACTGTTCCTGGAGTCTGCTCCCATTCATGTGCCTAAATAATAAAAATCACCATCGCAAAGAAAGCACAAGTAATTGAGAATCATCAAATGTGCATAGAGTGATAATCTACTTAGATTCTAATGGTCTGTATATAAACATGATGAGAGCACAAACAATAAATGTTATCTTGTGAATATTGTTTATTTTCAGTCTTTGTGAGTTGTTTAACACATTCTAAAACATCCAATTTTGTAATACACATGTTATGGAGAGGAGAACTTTACCAATCTAAGGTGTAACAAATATAAAAAAATAGGAACAACTAACTCCTCTCGGCAAGGAAATTATTTATAAGGCTGTGCTTTTGTCACTAAATATTTAATTTAAAAGGCTAAAAAATATACAATCCTAAAATAAAATCTTCTTCCGACTGTTAACAATGCATGCAAATTCGAATTAGCTGCAAAGGGAAAGAAAATCCACTGCTCACATGCTACTACAAGCCATCTTAACTCTATTAGACCATCTCTGGAGCGAAGCCTTGCTGATGATTTGTTTCTCTTGGTTCAGGACGTCCCCTATTAATTCAAATACTATACTTATCACCCCTGACCCCATCCCATGAGTGGCCACGTCACATTGGCCAATGCATTCTTGACTCAGCAGTGTCGCTGATTTTGTTGAGGTGATCACTACAAATAAAATACAAAATAATTCAATTTCAGTTAATGACAGAATTCAATAGGAGGATATGAAGCACAGAGAAAATTGGCAAAAGAATTGAAATCTTAAACCAAAATATGTCCCGTGAATGTAGTTACTTGTCATTAACAACAAAAATATATTTGTAAAACAAACCTTACCCTGATGACAAGTATTATTAAAGTATGCCATAGCTACTGTACCTGGTTTCCATCACACTGGCAATGTGTTGAGCCGTGGGAGCTCCTTTGGGGACACCCTCTTCTCCACTTTGATGTACTTCGATGCCAGCATTCCTGTCGTCCGACAGGGCACTGGCATCACCTGACATATTGACTTTTTTTGTAATCAAACCACTTAAACATTGAGAGCGAAGGCTGAGAACAATTTCAGTCTAGCTATCATGTATCAATAGACTGATTTCTAAAGGAAAGCAATTATTTTGGTTTTAATATTAGTTTAAATCAAGCAATATTGATCCGTTACTTCATATAGGTCTAATCAGAGCCTTATATACCTAAGGCTCTGGGTCTAATACAAGAAATAACCAGTTTGCATTTAGGGTCTACATTTAGCAAACGCTGTTATCCACAGCGACTTACAAATAAGACACAAGATATATGTTTACAATTGCTACGTCTTAATTAGATTGATTACATTTAGCTGCATTCCATTTTTATACATTACCAATGAAAGAAAAAAGTTGAAAGCATTTATGTTGTATTTGAAACACAATGAAATTAATAAATAAATTGAAGGGATCCACAAATGTAGTTTTCTTTATTAAATTCTTACCTTCTGTGATACGACTGAGGGTAGTAGATACCCTTGTCGATTTTCCAGGGACTAACTTATTATTATTATTATTATTTATTTCTTAGTCGCCCATATCCAGGGCGACTTCACAATTACAAGACAAGACATTATTATTTTACATACAATTACCCATTTATACAGTTGGGTTTTACTGAGACCAATCTAGGTAAAGTACCTTGCTCAAGGGTACAGCAGCAGTGTTCCCCCATCTGGGATTGAACCCACACCCTCCGGCAAGAGTCCAGAGCCCTGACCACTACTCCACACTGCTGCCCTATGCACACTATGTTTTTTGCCAGCTGCTTCTAGAGATTTTCTTCTGGCTCCTACTCATTCTAATGTAACCTGTTAGAGATTTCGCCCGCATTGATTCCAGGAGGAGAAATTCTCCTCCTGAATCAATTCTGCCTGCATCTGCCCCCCTCCGTTTCTGCCTGCATCTGCTCCTCCGCTTGTGCCTGCACCTGCTCCTTCGTTTGTGCCTGCACCTGCTCCTCCGTTTCTGCCTGCACCTGCTCCTCTGTTTCTGCCTGCACCTGTCCTCTGTTTCTGCCTGCACCTGATCCTCTGTTTTCTGCCTGCACCTGCTCCTCCGTTTTCTGTCTGCGCCTGCTCCTCCCTTTCTGCCTTTTTCTTCCCTTTCTGCTACCTTCACAATGTTCCCTGTTTTTTTTTTGCTTGTGTTTTAGCTTTTTTCCTTCCCTTCCTTGCCATAGCTTTTTCTACTTCTTTTGTCTTAGAAAGAGCTGGGCTCATGTTCTTCAAAAAAAAAAAAAGACACTGCAAATGTGATACTGTACTTTACAATGAATTTATTACAAACACATTTATAAAAAAATTTATCACAAACTTAAGTGATGCCAGTTAACTTACAAGTGTCATGTCAGTGCCATAAACTGAGACCAGGCATCGTGTGTATTAAGCATCTCAGAGTAGGAGTGTTGATCTAGGATCAGTAGCCTTTTAGCACACAATGAATAAGGTTAGATATAGCTTTGGGAAATCAGATGCTAGATCACTCTGAGATGCTTGATACATACAGACCCAGATCAGCAATATAAAGAGACGGATCTGATATCATGGGCCTAGGTAAGACTGATCCTACAGTATGTCAATAATAAAACTAAGCCCAGCTCAAAATGTAAAGACAATGATTGTAGATTTCAGAGGCAATTTACTAGCTAGCAAGAAAGTCAACTTTAAGACCAATGAGACAGACATTAATGGAAGCAATAAGCTAGTGTAGCTATCTAGTGACAAACTGAGACAAGCTCAGATATAAAGGCTAGTCTGAGCAGAGAATTAGAACAAATAGACAGCAGGTCAAATGTAAAACCTAGTCTGAGCACAGATATGATTACAAATTTACACCAGATCAGATGTGAAAACTGGTCTGCATTCAGATTTGATTATAAACTGACACCAGGTCAGACATAGAGGCTGATCTGGACACAGATTTAATTATAAACTGATAGAGTTAATTATAAAACAGACACCAGATCAGATGTGAAAACTGGTCTGGGATCAGATTTAATTACAAACTGATAATAGCTAGGTTATGCAACTAGCTAGTTGTTAAAAGTTTTGCTGAAATGACAACAACTATAAAGCACTATATAGAGAGGGAGTTTCTTTTATCAATTTTTCTCCGCTGTTTTTCCCCATTTTTATTCCCCCCCCCTGTTAAGTATCTGTGCATATCACGACCCTTCAACTCACATCGGGTTGCATGAGGGCACTTCTTAATGTTGCCTCCATAACATTAGACTTGCAATAGCACTTGATGTACTGGCACGTGTTCAGATATGATCCGACCATTTTCTGTATATACTGCTGTTCATGTGAACTTATGCACTGTTGTATATTGTTGTGTATATATATATATATATATATATATATATATATATATATATATATATATATATATATATATATAGATGTTGTAATTTTTGCACTGTAAGTCGCTCTGGATAAGATCGTCTGCTAAATGACTAAACTGTAAATGTAATAAACGGGTGACGTTATCTAACTTTAATGAACAAACTCGCCTGGATAAAAGGCACAGCAACACTGATGCTACTAATCATGCTCGTTATTTGGGATATCATTTAATCTAAAGTTAGCTAACGTTACCCAGTTGACTACATTAGCTAGGTACCGGTGGTGCTTGGCTAGCTGGCTAGATAACACTAGCTAGCTTCTAACATAAGTTAGCTAACGTTACTACTTCAACTTATCTGGGGACGGCTAGCGTAGCAAGATATGTACAAGCATTGTTTGGTCAAGTCGTTGTTTTTTTTATTTATTTTTTTATCGATACTACTGCTAACTTACCTGTCCTCTCACTCGCAACTCGACTTGCTCTCAAAAGCGCGCTCTCGTTTGGCAATGCGTTGGCTGATGACGTTTCCAACTCATTTTCTATTGGCCAACTGACCACGTCAATCAAACTCGAATTTTCAGGCAATGCGATCCAATCTGATCTGGTGTCCGCGGCTCCGGGCAACTTCATCCCACAGCAGTTGCCATGGAAACGTTTAAAACTCTGAGACAAACTTTACTCAAACGCACAGCTGTACAGAACACACCCCTCAGGCATGTGCTGTCTATTCACGGGAACAGACTACTGGAACCAGTTAGTTCAGATGATCGCTGGATACACAACAAACAATCTGACAATTTCCCAAATAAACGCGTTTGTGTTCAAAACCTATGAGAGGTGGAATGTAACAAAAATGTTAACTGCAAAAGCCGGAGCGTCAAACATCAACGACAAAGTTCAACATTTGAATTGAAATAACAGCTGTCAAATAGACAAAGCTCAACACTCGAAGATAATATATCAAATTGAAAATGCTCAACACACTAATTGAATTAATTATACATAAAATAATGAATGTACTTAAGCTCAATAATTGAAATGGGAACTTCAAATCTTAAATAAATTGATTACAATTCAAATTTCCAACACGCCATCCGATTTGTGTTTAGTGTGTTCTAAATCAATACTGCGCGTTGTATTTCAGGTTAAGCGCTGTGCTTTCCATTTGCCACTTGGTCATTCTATTCCCCGGGACTGCCCCTGTCATGGCAAATCTGACATGCTAAAGAGATGCTTTGCACTGTTTCTTAAATCAAGTGGCCTCAAATAAATTGTCTACATTAATGTCTGCTTAGCCTACCTGTCAGTCTGGTGAAATTGTAAAAATGGGTAATTGACTTGTGGATGTTAACATCAGAACTCGAGCTGTCATTCTCGTCCCTCAAACTGGCGCAGGCAACACACCTGCCTGGATTCCTGCATGATATAAATGTGTTTCTTCATTTGCGCGGCCTGCTTTTTTTATTATTCATTGGGGTTTGTTTACTACATGCTCCATAGCTGAGCCTTTAATCAGACAGTCCTTGTCGGTGACAGTCCAGTTTGATCCGCATGTACTTCTGCCAAACTTAAATTCAAAGTACAATCTTCTAAATGGGTTATTATTATTATTATTATTATTATTATTATTATTATTATTATTATTATTATTATTTATTTTAATTAACGTACTAATTGAAAATCAGAGGACTAATATGAAAAGAGGTGCGCGCATCAATTGCAGCTAATCAGCTCCATTAGCACCTGAACCTCTTTTATAAACCCATTGCAATTAAGGAACACCAAACTCAACTACTGACGGGTTTGTTTTTATTATTGTTTCTTTATAACGGTGAAAGAAGTTCACGGTTGGGGCTGCCTTGGATTTAATGATGCCGTGTTGTCTTAGATTTGGGTAATTGTTGATCTTTTCTCTTTAGAAACGTTCATTTTATTGTGTGTTTCTCACTTGCGTGTCTTTTTTTTTCAATGCAGAATAACATTGTTGTTAGCAGTGTTAGTCACTGAAGTTTGACGCAGAACCCCCCTAGGTACGATAACGGTCGCTTCAGCAGAGCTGTCCTTTAGCTTCCTGTTTATTTGCCGGTTGTGTGTTTTCAGTATCGTTGTCTTCTGCAGGCTCGGTGAGGACAGAATGTCAAGGGAGTGTTATGATGATGATGTTGGATAAGTCTTTGTTGGAAAGTATTTTCGCATCAATGTGATTGGTGAGTGATCATTTTCTTGAATGGAAAGCTTTTGATGTCTAAAGTCTGTTGACTCGTAATGTAATGACGTGAATTAAGTACAGAGCACTCCTGCGCTGTATGGCAGCAACCAGGCTTTGTTTTTGTAAGATGCAGGGTATGAAAGGCTCTTGCGTTGGCTTTTAAAAGCATGTTGTTGTTCACACTAAATAGACCTGTGCTGCTACAACCTTAGTCAGATTTGTTGACTGCAAGTGTACAGAAATAAACATTAATTACTCTAAACCTACTGTTCCAAATGAGCGTATAATTCTACTAATATAAATAGTTATGACAATTTCAATAAGTAGATGGAACGGGCGGTGGGGGGTGTTCACTTTGTTATATCTCTACCTTGCTTGATCACGTGTACAGTTTCTAAAAGGCCAACTGAATTTCTTTCCATAGACAATAAGGGAGTGCTTGTGTCCTCTCTCCAAGACTGGCTGCACAGTGTGGATATAGTTTAACCGTTGACTTCTTGGGAAATGCCTGTTTTCCTTCTGTGTTGAGCTGCTTTGCTCAGAACACAGTGATTAATCATTTATTTCTTGTGAACTTGTTTCTAATGGTGACATGCTGGGACTAACTTTAGCCTTTGTTTCCAGAATGATGAGACCTACAAGCTGACAGTACAAATCAGTGTCTTCTCAAACAGTGCTATGACTTCAGCTTCCTCCTATGTTCAGAGCATGACATGCCGCTATTCTCCATGGGCGGAGAGGAGATTATGTGTGAAAGAAACTACATGGAGGTAAGGGCTGTCAGGATGTGATAATGCTGTTTCAGTATAACTTGTTGGGTTGTGTGGGTATTTAATTGTCACTACAGAAGTGCTTCACTCATGACTAATCTCCATTTGTTTTAGGTTTCTGTGAGAAGAGGTGTGCCACTTATTGAGCCAAACTTTGTTCAAGATGATCCTGATTGGTCCCTTGCATACCCTGAGGTAGAATCATGTGACTTTGCATTTGCTTCATTCACATCCCCTTGGAGTTGCCTAATTTGAGGTGTACTCTACTGTCTCATCTAGAGGAAGCAAAATCCCACGGCCCCTTAACTTTAACCTGTCTCCCAAGGGGGGGGCCATATAGAATTGTGTGACATTTAAGGCATTGGCTTTGCTTACATGTATTCTGTGATTGCTTTTGGTAGAAATTGATTGTGGAGAAATTAACCCTTTCTTTTTCAGTGTAAGCCTTTGTATTACAAACCACTGAGGTAGTGGCTTCATATGTGCAGGGCTATAAATCCTTCATGATAAGTGTCCTGATTTACCTTTTTTGAAGACTGCTGCATAGGAGCAATTTAGGTGTCCTAAAGTTTGGTACACTGATGTTAAGGTCCAGTACAAATGAATGGCTGTAAACTCTGCCTGTATCGGATACATTCCACATGCTTTCATGTAGGCTTTTGTACGCAGTTGTATTTGAGGATTTACTCTGTTCCTTTAGATGCCTGCTGAACATAGAACGGTTTCAGTGATGCGTCATTCAACTTTCAACTTTCAGTTTTAGTTCCTGTTTATTAAACATGACATCTGTTATGACAAATCCTTTAGACTGGGGATGCTTTGTGTTCAAACTCCTAATCTAATGAGATTTTTTCTGCTAGGCAACTGCTGCTGACAACAGCATCTGGAAAATTGTGTTCCATCTCCCAGCAACAGAAAGACAACCATGACTGTTGCTCAGGCCATGACAAATGGCTATGGCATAAACACTACACCAACTCGAATTCTGGTTAGAGCTGCATACAACTCCACAGAAAGCCAGCCTCAGGTGGTAAGTAGTCTAGGCTTCATTGTTATCTAGTACAGAATATCCAGACTATGAAGGTAAACAAGTCTTGCTTTTGTTTTGGTAAAAGTTCCCTCCTCTCCAACAGATCCAAACTGTACCAATGGTTGTGCTAAGATCAACCACCTTTTATAAGCAAAGATGGATGGTCATGATGGTGACACTGCGGTTACATGTCCTACTGGTGAGTAAGCTTATGGAGGGCAACGGGTGCTCAATAACTGTTCTAGGTTGAAGTATGGATTCTTTATCAAGTCTATGGCGTTCCTTTGTCAGATGGAACAGCCTTCACAGAACAGATGATTACATGGAATGTTCCCGTGTTCTACCTCCTCTTGTTCGACACCACAAATTACTACCCTTGATGTTCAAATGGGAGTTGATGGCCGCAAGCTTGACCCTGCAACGATTCATAGTAGAGATTATAAACTGGATGTGGTCCCCCAGCTAATCACCAAAAAATTCCTGGAGCTGATGGTGGATATTACAAGGTATGTAGAAGTTCAACATCTTCTAAATCCTTCTCATTTTAAAGCTTGCTTCCTAAGATGCTTCTGTGCTTTCAGAGCCATGTATTGGACAACACCTATGTGATCTCTTACTCTATTGAACCAATGCTGGAGCATACCTGGCAAGATGGGCTTGAGAAGACCAAGTACACAGTACTTCATCCAATAACCACTCCTTTCATGCCTCGGCCACCAGTTGTCACAAACAGTATGTAGTACTTGCCCACATGCAGTAAATCAAAGGTATTTGTTGCAGTGCTCCACTTCATGTCCTTCATTTTAACTGCATGCTTTAATTTCAGACACTGTTCCTAAAGCCAGAGTATTCAATGTGACCCTGGGGACATTCCTGCCTGATGTGGAGCTGGTCAAAATTATAGTTGGACCAGAGACGTTAACTGTGCCAGAAGCCAACCTAAAAGGTTATGTCCAGGAGCATGTCTTTCCCAATGGATCCAAGACCTACACTCTCCAGGTGCCATTTGAGGACCCCAATGTGAAGCAAAAGGTAACATCCCACCTGTTTCAACCATCCAACTGCCCTTTGAAAACACTTGCTTCCTGTGGACGTGTTGCTTGCTGTCTGACTTTGGGTTTAATCCTACAAACCCTTGCTCTTTTCAGGTAACTCCTCCAGACACCAGAACCTACATTCTGCCCCTGACCTACTTGCTGAATATAGTGCCAGAGAATACACCCTTTACTCATCCTGCTGTAGTCGAAGCCATTCTCAAAGACATCAGTAAGTGTCTGACTATTTGGTCTACAACTACCCTTTTCTAACCATTCCAGTCCATTGCCCTGACAACTGTTCCTCATGCAGTTCCACCTACAGTAACTGGCTACTGTGATGGTGCTGCATTTATACCATGGTAACATATGGCAACATGGGTCGCAACTGGATTCCTTTTGTGGGCTCAAGAGAACTTGGTGGAAGTCTGCTTGCCCTGTACAAGTATAATGCCAACTCTACCATTTCTGGATGACTGTGCCATACAATTCAGTTGATGCCACATATGAAGTAAGTGATGGAACTTTAAAAATGTGTTTTTAGCTGTTTTGGGTTCAACACATTACTGACCTGGTGTATTGTCTCTGTAGGTGATCAGTTCTCCAGGCATCAGAAGCAGGCTTGACTTGACCTTGAAGGATATTGGGACCATGGTTGTGGTGGCTGATTTCTCCCTGTCCTGCAGTTTCCCTACAAAGATGATTGGTAACTCTCCTGCAAACCAAAAGCTTTCTTTTAGAATAGCTGCTTTTGAGATTGGCCAAAGGTTGCATGGAGTGGTATTGAGCTATAATCTGTTTCCTTAACCTGATCCAAATGCTGTGTTTCAGATTGCTTCACCAATGGAACTATGGCAGCTCTTGCTGTGAAAGTGGAATCTGTCCCCAGCTTGTCTCCAAGTCAACTAACTTAAGGGATCCAAGTTGCCGCCTCTTCAGTCTGATGCTATCAATGCGGTTTTCTATTTCAACGCCAACTCCTGTGGCACAACTAGAAGGGTTAGTATTGACCACATCCAAAACCATATTTTGAGGAGGTTCAACATTGACAAGGTGGCCACAACACCCCTGAATCAATCCTGGGGAGCCATGGTGACCTGTGTCTCTATCCGCTGAATACCTTGCATGAATTGTGACATCTGAAGGATGACACCTTTGTATTGAACTGCTTGTCCAGTTGTTGAAGGTGTTGTGACACATGACATGATGACTATTGGTTATGGCATTGCATGTGCTGCCTAGAGACCTTTTGGGTCAATGGCAGTGAACTGGAAGGAGCGTATTAACTGGGATGATCCTGGTGAGGCGGGACTAAACTAATACATGAGTTAATACAATTACAGCTCAAGAGTCGCCAGCTGTGTATTTGCAACAAATCCAAAATAACTGCTGTTGCCCTCCTAGAGGTTACTAAAACAATACCAAATTAGTCTAGCAGTTTCTGTAGACGGACTTGTGGTATCATACTAACTGTAATAAATCATGAGGTCCCAAAAAGTGTTCAATTATGAAATTGCAATATTCATTACCAATGATTTTTTTTAAGTTGTGAAATTGGTACTAGGTAAGTACACGGCTGGGAATGATCCAGAGTACCATATTAGCTAGACTGCAACTTGGTATGCAGCTCCATACTAAATCTACAAGTTCATTGCAACCTGAGCCTTTGATTTCTCTTGCAGTTTGACAACAACCTCCTGACTTATGAGAATGAAGTGCTGTTCACATCTTACCGGTAAGGATTGCAATCAAATTGAGTATCCTTGTGGTTGAGGCTGACTCTCCTAACCCCATCTCCTCTTTCCAGGCTGAGAGTTACCTGTCACTATCTGGTCAATGACACCAAGGTAGTACAGTTCTTGTACCAGAATAATCCTGCACCTGTAGTCCAGCCTGGCTTGGGGACCTTGCAGTCATCATCGCGGCTTGCACTGGGTAGGACTTGGCAATTGAAATAATATAGATGCTCTAGTAGTGTGTTTCCACCTATAAAATTCTCCTGCATCTCTGCAGATTCAACCTACAATGACTTCTATGGAGCTTGGGATTACCCTGTTGTGAAGTACTTTACGAAGACCCTTGTATTTTGAGGTAGAACTCCTGTACAGCAGGGATCCACAGGCTGAATTTTTTTGGAGAACTGCTGGGCAACCTATTCTGCTGACAGGAATAGCTCTCCAAAGTGGGATGTTGTTGTGACAGGTAAGATGCTGGAATATGATATTGCTGCTACAAAACCTAGGAATGGAGTTGTGGCTGATGTGCTCCCTGACCTACTTTCTCTTTTTCTAGTTGTGAGAACTTTCTGCAGATGAGTACTTGACCATCTTTCACCCAGTCTCCAGCAATGCAAGAGTGCTGTTCCCTTCCCATCTGAAGAGGTTTGAAGTGAAAATGTTTTCCTTCACAAGCGGCCGGGATGCACTGAAAGGACAGGTAAAGTGGAGTGTTGGGATGGGGATCTTGTACCACAATGCATGGTTTGGATTGTTTTGCAAGCAGCAAATAGTCGCTGTTCTCAAATCTTTACTGAGTTGGAATGAAAACATGTAACTGCACTTTGCAAGAAACACTTATGATGCAATATTTGTTTTTCAATTCAGTAATCCTCATTGGATGGTGGTACTGCCTGATCTATTGATGCTAGTTTTGCTTGACAAGGTGTGCTGTCTTTCAGATTTACTTCCACTGCGGTGTTGTGATATGTGATTCAAAACCGCCATCAGACAGCCTCTGTAGCAGACGGTGCATTCCAGGGGAAACAGAGGCTTGGTAAGAGCTCTGTTTGAGAGGATGGGGGACATTTTGCATGCATTTTTGTCCATTTGTTTTGATGGACTCCTCCTAATTCCTCCTGTAGGTCGTGATGCTGAAGTTTGATGGATGGTGGTGCAGTAAAGGTGTTTGTGTCTTCTGGCCCAATTGAGCTGAAGAGAGATGGATCCTTCACTTTATGCCTAGAAGTGGTAATATGCATGATGTGAACACAATTGCAGTTCAAAAAATATAACTCTCTTTATTTCTCTAACTATTTCTTTCTTCTCTTGCAGCCCAATTCAATGTGTGGTCCCTTCTGGGAGCTGCAATGGGTGTGTGTTCAGTGGTTATCTTTGTAGCTGAGTTGTATCTTTCTGGAAACTGCCAAAAGTGTGTATTGATAAATAAAATTTTACTTGTAAAAGCTTATTTTTGTGCTTGACTAATTCTACACTTGGTATATGTCAGAATGGCCATGTCAATGGGATTTTCTCCTCCTTGCTGTAATTTAATGCTTTGATTTGCCCTGATCAGGCCATTCTCAATATGGTGTGTTACTCAAGGACCCTTCACTAATTCACTGTGTGAACCTGGGGCAAAGACTTTCCTCCTCCATTAAGCTGTAACCCTATTTTTATATTGAACAGTAACAGGGCAATTACTATACCTTCAGTTATTTAGCATGATAAAATTTAAGGAGGAAACCCCCCCCCCCCCTCATTTGTCCTTTTATTAAATATGTATTGATAACAATTTTCATATATAAATTCTATTTCAGTATACAATTTATATATTGTCATGAACCAGGCTTCAACAAGAAACAAACTAGAGCCCTGCTTCACTAATTTAAGAATATATGTTTAATTGTTAATTATTTTGAAGCCTCGTGTGTAGAAATAGTAATGGAGGAGGAGGAGGAGGGGGGCTTCATTTGAAAACAAAAGCTGGTGTAAAGTTAAAAGCTGTCCACCAAAGCCAGGCTTGACCACTTTCCTTATGTTGGGCCCTTCTCCCTGACAGATTCTCTTTGTCTCTTTAAATTTACATTGTGGTGGCGCTATAAATGATTTTTCCACTTGTTAGTTTTTGTAGGCTAGGTATCCTCTACATTACGACTCATCATACAGTCACTGTGCTTCACATCACTTCCAGATCTTAACTTCTAGAATAATTCCAGGTGTGAAACTTCCCAATCTTCAGAATACAGTAAGATTTTAGTAACTTACATCCAATAATAAAACTAGTGGAAAATCCTTCCAATCCAGCAATATGTTCCATACCAGGAACTCCATTCAAAAGCAGAAACTAATTGTCTTCAGTTGAACTGTATTTGCTGCTGCTCATCCTCACTGTGTCATCTGTGTTCTTTATTGTTTACTTTCCACACTGAATTCTATAATTCATTAGCTATAAAGAAAACTACCACTTGAGGGTGCAGTGCATAGAAAAGGAGCACATACCAATCCATAAACCGTAATAATTATACATACCTAAATAAACTAAAATAAGAATACATTCCTGTGACGAGATAAAGCGATCCTGCTGTAAGCCATTCTCCCAGCCGCCAGCGGGCTGTAGAGCCAGTTTAGAAGGCCCCAACAGAGATGGTGTGGACGTGGCAGTTCTACCTTGGGGCGGAAGTCCCGAAGGACGGTCACCATCTTTGTTGAGGGCAACAACACGGAATGTCCTGCAAAGTCCCAGAATTGGGAGGAGATTAAAATGCCAATTGCTGATTGGTGTTCTGCTGATTAGGGGCGTTCCTAGGCACATAAAAGGGGGGCCGGTTGTAGCAGTCGAGGGTGGTATCTGAAAGCACAAAGGAGTGTGGAGAGGTACTGAGGATAAAACCAAACAAATGCTCACTGTGACTTTTTTTTGACAGACATAAACAAACTAATTCAAAAGAGAGACAGCCAACCAGGAGGATGGACACCAGAAAGGCAAGGACAGCCACCCAGAGTCTGGATAATTTTACTTTGTTGTTTGTTTGTTTTGTCTCTCCACATTTCAGTTAGCGCTTTTTTTGTTTGGACATTTTTTTTTTGTTTGTTGTCCTGATTACCACTGTTTGCAGACACTAATAAAGGCAAAGAAAACAACTTGTGTCATATCATACCATTGTCTGACTTGATTATTTTTACACCTCCACCCAACTCAGCTGTCTGTGACAATTCCTTTTTTTTTAATAATCAAAATTCCAGTTCAGCTCCTACATACGTTTTTGCAAAAAAGCAATTATTTTTGCTAACATTTCAGGTTCTAAAATCACTATTTCCAGCAGTGCAGTTCCTTCCTGTCTGTATTGGTCATACTTGAG
>JAHFZB010000993.1:0-19080 GCA_036884735.1 Huso huso
CCGGTTTGTCTTGTGATCGTTCTGTGTTCTGTTTGTCTTGTATTCAGGCACTGGTTTGTCTTTGGGTTTGTTCTGTGTATCAGGCACCGGTTTGTGTTGTAATCGCTGTGTTCTGTGTACTCAGGCACTCGGGTTTGTCTTTGTGATCGCTGTGTTCTGTGTACTCAGGCACTTTCGGTTTGTCTTTGGTTGTGTTCTGTGTACTCAGGATCGGTTTGTCTTGTGATCGCTGTGTTCTGTGTACTCAGGCACTCGGTTTGTCTTTGTGATCGCTGTGTTCTGTGTACTCAGGCACCGGGTTGTCTTTGTGATTGTGTTCTGTGTACCAGGCACTCGCTGTGTTCTGTGTATTCAGGCACTAGGTTTGTCTTTGTGATCGCTGTGTTCTGTTTGTATTCAGGCACTCGGTTTGTCTTTTGTGATCGCTGTGTTCTGTGTACCCAGGCACTCGGTTTGTCTTTG
Source organism: Huso huso (assembly GCA_036884735.1). Taxonomy (NCBI): domain Eukaryota; kingdom Metazoa; phylum Chordata; class Actinopteri; order Acipenseriformes; family Acipenseridae; genus Huso; species Huso huso. Next base: position 463 of record JAHFZB010000993.1, read on the forward strand.
TGATCGCTGTGTTCTGTGTACTCAGGCACTCGGGTTTGTCTTTGTGATCGCTGTGTTCTGTGTGTTCAGGCACCGGGTTTGTCTTTGTGATCGCTGTGTTCTGTGTACTCAGGCACTCGGTTTGTCTTTGTGATCGCTGTGTTCTGTGTGTTCCAGGCACTGGTTTGTCTTTGTGATCGCTGTGTTCTGTGTACTCAGGCACCGGTTTCGGGTTTGTCTTTGTGATCGCTGTGATCTGTGTATTCAGGTACTCGGGTTTGTCTTTGTGATCAGTACTTTGTCAGGCACCGGGTTTGTCTTTGTGATCGCTGTGTTCTGTGTACTCAGGCACTGGTTTGTCTTTTTGTGATCGCTGTGTTCTGTGTATTCAGGCACTCGGTTTGTCTTTGTGATCGCTTGTGTTCTGTGTACTCAGGCACCGGGTTTGTCTTTGTGATCGCTGTGTTCTGTGTACCAGGCACTCAGGTTTGTCTTTTTTGTGATCGCTGTGTTCTGTGTACTCAGGCACTCGGGTTTGTCTTTGTGATCGCTGTGTTCTGTGTACTCAGGCACTCGGTTTGTGTTTGTGATCGCTGTGTTCTGTGTATTCAGGCACTGGTTTGTCTTTGTGATCGCTGTGTTCTGTGTACTCAGGCACTCGTTTGTCTTTGTGATCGCTGTGTTCTGTGTACTCAGGCACTCAGGGGTTTGTTTTTGTGATCGCTGTGTTCTGTGTACTCAGGCACTCGGTTTGTCTTTGTGATCGCTGTGTTCTGTGTACTCAGGCACCGGTTTGTCTTTGTGATCGCTGTGTTCTGTGTACTCAGGCACTCGGTTTGTCTTTTTGTGATCGCTGTGTTCTGTGTACTCAGGCACTCGGTTTGTCTTTGTGATCGCTGTGTTCTGTGTACTCAGGCACCCTCGGTTTGTCTTTGTGGATCGCTGGCACTGGGTTTGTCTTTGTGTACCAGGCACTGGTTTGTCTTTTGTGATCGCTGTGTTCTGTGTATTCAGGCACTCGGGTTTGTCTTTAGATCGCTGTGTTCTGTGTATTCAGGCACTGGGTTTTGTCTTTGTGATCAGGCACTGTTTGTTCTGTGTTCTGTGTATTGAGGCACTCGGTTTGTCTTTGTGATCGATGTGTTCTGTGTATTCAGGCACTATTCAAGTTTGTCTTTGTGATCGCTGTGTTCTGTGTACTCAGGCACTTCGGTTTGTCTTTTGTGATCGCATTCTGTGTTCTGTGTATGATAAGCTCAGGCACTTTCGGTTTGTCTTTGTGATCGCTTTAGCTGTGTTCTGTGTACTCAGGCACTCGGTTTGTCTTTTTGTGATCGCTGTGTTCTGTGTACTCAGGCACTCGGTTTGTCTTTGTGTGATCGCTGTGTTCTGTGTACTCAGGCACTTTCGGTTTGTCTTTTTGTGATCGCTGTGTTCTGTGTACTCAGGCACTCGGTTTGTCTTGTGATCGCTGTGTTCTGTGTACTCAGGCACTCGGTTTGTCTTTGTGATCGCTGTGTTCTGTGTACTCAGGCACTCGGTTTGTCTTTGTGATCGCTGTGTTCTGTGTACTCAGGCACCGGGTTTGTCTTTGTGATCGCTGTGTTCTGTGTATTCAGGCACTCGGTTTGTCTTTGTGATCGCTGTGTTCTGTGTACTCAGGCACTCGGTTTGTCTTTGTGATCGCTGTGTTCTGTGTACTCAGGCACTCGGTTTGTCTTTGTGATCGCTGTGTTCTGTGTACTCAGGCACCGGTTTTCTCTTTTTGTGATCGCTGTGTTCTGTGTACTCAGGCACTCGGTTTGTCTTTATGATCGCTGTGTTCTGTGTACCAGGCACAGGTTTGTCTTTGTGATCGCTGTGTTCTGTGTACTCAGGCACTCGGTTTGTCTTTGTGATCGCTGTGTTCTGTGTACTCAGGCACTTCGGTTTGTCTTTGTGATCGCTGTGTTCTGTGTACTCAGGCACCTGGTTTTTGTCTTTGTTTGTCTTTGTCGCTGTGTTCTGTGTGATCAGGCACTGTGTATTCAGGTTTTGTCTTTTTGTGATCGCTGTGTTCTGTGTACTCAGGCACTTTCGGTTTGTCTTTGTGATCGCTGTGTTCTGTGTACTCAGGCACCGGTTTGTCTTTGTGATCGCTGTGTTCTGTGTACTCAGGCACTCGGTTTGTCTTTGTGATCGCTGTGTTCTGTGTATTCAGGCACTCGGTTTGTCTTTTGTGATCGCTGTGTTCTGTGTACTCAGGCACTCGGTTTGTCTTTGTGATCGCTGTGTTCTGTGTACTCAGGCACTCGGGTTTGTCTTTGTGATCGCTGTGTTCTGTGTACTCAGGCACTCGGTTTGTCTTTGTGATCGCTGTGTTCTGTGTACTCAGGCACTTTTTGTCTTTGTGATCGCTGTGTTCTGTGTACTCAGGCACTGGTTTGTCTTTGTGATCGCTGTGTTCTGTGTATTCAGGCACCCGGTTTGTCTTTTGTGATCGCTGTGTTCTGTGTACTCAGGCACTCGGTTTGTCTTTGTGATCGCTGTGTTCTGTGTATTCAGGCACTTTCGGTTTGTCTTTGTGATGTGTTCTGCTCAGGCACCGTTTGTTTTGTGATCGCTGGCTGTGTACTCAGGCACTCGGGTTTGTCTTTGTGATCGCTGTGTTCTGTGTACTCAGGCACTCGGTTTGTCTTTGTGATCGCTTTGTGTTCTGTGTATTCAGGCACTCGGTTTGTCTTTGTGATCGCTGTGTTCTGTGTACTCAGGCACTCGGTTTGTCTTTTGTGATCGCTGTGTTCTGTGTACTCAGGCACTTTCGGTTTGTCTTTGTGGATTGTCTTTGTTCTGTGTATTCAGGCACTTTGTTTGTCTTTGTGATCCTCAGGCACCGGTTTGTTCTGTGTACTTCTGGCACTCCGGTTTGTCTTTTTGTGATCGCTGTGTTCTGTGTACTCAGGCACTCGGTTTTGTCTTTGTGATCGCTGTGTTCTGTGTACTCAGGCACTTTCGGTTTGTCTTTAGATCGCTGTGTTCTGTGTACTCAGGCACTCGGTTTGTCTTTGTGATCGCTGTGTTCTGTGTACTCAGGCACTCGGTTTGTCTTTGTGATCGCTGTGTTCTGTGTACTCAGGCACTGGTTTGTCTTTGTGATCGCTGTGTTCTGTGTTCAGGCTTTGTTCTGGTTTGTCTTTTGTGATCGCTGTGTTCTGTGTACTCAGGCACTCGGTTTCTTTTGTGTTTGGCACCGTCTTTGTGATTTGCTTTGTGTGTTCTGTGTACTCAGGCACTCGGTTTGTCTTTGTGATCGCTGTGTTCTGTGTATTCAGGCACTCGGTTTGTCTTTGTGATCGCTGTGTTCTGTGTACTCAGGCACTTTCGGTTTGTCTTTGTGATCTTTTCTGTGATGGCACCTCGGTTTTCTTTGATCGCTCAGGCACCGGTTTGTCTTTGTGATCGCTGTGTTCTGTGTACTCAGGCACTTCGGTTTGTTTGTCTTTGTGATCAGGCACTCGGGTGTGTTCTGTGTACTCAGGCACTTTCGATTTGTCTTTGTGATCGCTGTGTTCTGTGTACTCAGGCACTCGGTTTGTCTTTGTGATCGCTGTGTTCTGTGTACTCAGGCACTTTCGGTTTGTCTTTGTGATCGCTGTGTTCTGTGTACTCAGGCACTTCGGTTTGTCTTTGTGATCGCTGTGTTCTGTGTACTCAGGCACTTTCGGTTTGTCTTTGTGATCGCTGTGTTCTGTGTACTCAGGCACCGGTTTGTCTTTGTGATCGCTGTGTTCTGTGTATTCAGGCACTCGGTTTGTCTTTGTGATCGCTGTGTTCTGTGTACTCAGGCACCGGTTTGTCTTTGTGATCGCTGTGTTCTGTGTACTCAGGCACTCGGTTTGTCTTTGTGATCGCTGTGTTCTGTGTACTCAGGCACTCGGTTTGTCTTTGTGATCGCTGTGTTCTGTGTACTCAGGCACTCGGTTTGTCTTTGTGATCGCTGTGTTCTGTGTACTCAGGCACTCGGTTTGTCTTTGTGATCGCTGTGTTCTGTGTATTCAGGCACTCGGTTTGTCTTTGTGATCGCTGTGTTCTGTGTACTCAGGCACTCGGGTTTGTCTTTGTGATCGCTGTGTTCTGTGTACTCAGGCACTCGGTTTGTCTTTGTGATCGCTGTGTTCTGTGTACTCAGGCACTCGGTTTGTCTTTGTGATCGCTGTGTTCTGTGTACTCAGGCACTCGGTTTGTCTTTGTGATCGCTGTGTTCTGTATTCTCAGGCACTTCGGTTTGTCTTTTGTGATCGCTGTGTTCTGTGTACTCAGGCACTTTTGGTTTGTCTTTTCTGTGATCGCTGTGTTCTGTGTACTCAGGCACTCGGTTTGTCTTTACTCAGTGATCGCTGTGTTCTGTGTACTCAGGCACTTCGGTTTGTCTTTGTGATCGCTGTGTTCTGTGTACTCAGGCACTCGGTTTGTCTTTTTTGATCGCTGTGTTCTGTGTATTCAGGCACTCGGTTTGTCTTTGTGATCGCTGTGTTCTGTGTACTCAGGCACTCGGTTTGTCTTTTGTGATCGCTGTGTTCTGTGTACTCAGGCACTCGGTTTGTCTTTGTGATCGCTGTGTTCTGTGTACTCAGGCACTTTCGGTTTGTCTTTGTGATCGCTGTGTTCTGTGTATTCAGGCACTTTCGGTTTGTCTTTGTGATCGCTGTGTTCTGTGTATTCAGGCACTCGGTTTGTCTTTGTGATCGCTGTGTTCTGTGTACTCAGGCACTTTTCGGTTTGTCTTTTCGTGATCGCTGTGTTCTGTGTACTCAGGCACTTTCGGTTTGTCTTTGTGATCGCTGTGTTCTGTGTTTGTCAGGCACTGTCCACGGGTTTGTCTTTGTGATCGCTGTGTTCTGTGTATTCAGGCACTTCGGTTTGTCTTTGTGATCGCTGTGTTCTGTGTACTCAGGCACTTCGGTTTGTCTTTGTGATCGCTGTGTTCTGTGTACTCAGGCACTTCGGTTTGTCTTTTATGATCGCTGTGTTCTGTGTACTCAGGCACTCGGTTTGTCTTTGTGATCGCTGTGTTCTGTGTACTCAGGCACTTTCGGGTTTGTCTTGTGGATCGCTGTGTTCTGTGTACTCAGGCACTTTCGGTTTGTCTTTGTGATCGCTGTGTTCTGTGTACTCAGGCACTCGGTTTGTCTTTTATGATCGCTGTGTTCTGTGTACTCAGGCACTTCGGTTTGTCTTTGTGATCGCTGTGTTCTGTGTACTCAGGCACCGGGGTTGTCTTTTGTGATCGCTGTGTTCTGTGTACTCAGGCACTTTGTCGGTTTGTCTTTGTGATCGCTGTGTTCTGTGTACTCAGGCACTTTTCGGTTTGTCTTTGTGATCGCTGTGTTCTGTGTACTCAGGCACTCGGTTTGTCTTTGTGATCGCTGTGTTCTGTGTATTCAGGCACTGGGTTTGTCTTTGTGATCGCTGTGTTCTGTGTACTCAGGCACTCGGTTTGTCTTTGTGATCGCTGTGTTCTGTGTACTCAGGCACTCGGTTTGTCTTTGTGATCGCTGTGTTCTGTGTACTCAGGCACTCGTTTTGTCTTTGTGATCGCTGTGTTCTGTGTACTCAGGCACCGGTTTGTCTTTTAGATCGCTGTGTTCTGTGTACTCAGGCACTGGTTTGTCTTTGTGATCGCTGTGTTCTGTGTACTCAGGCACCGGTTTGTCTTTGTGATCGCTGTGTTCTGTGTACTCAGGCACCTTCGGTTTGTCTTTGTGATCGCTGTGTTCTGTGTATTCAGGCACTCGGTTTGTCTTTGTGATCGCTGTGTTCTGTGTACTCAGGCACTCGGTTTGTCTTTGTGATCGCTGTGTTCTGTGTATCAGGCACTTTTGTCGGTTTGTCTTTTTGTGATCGCTGTGTTCTGTGTACCAGGCACTTTCGGTTTGTCTTTGTGATCGCTGTGTTCTGTGTACTCAGGCACTTTCGGTTTGTCTTTGTGATCGCTGTGTTCTGTGTACTCAGGCACTCGGTTTGTCTTTGTGATCGCACTGTGTTCTGTGTACTCAGGCACTTCGGTTTGTCTTTGTGATCGCTGTGTTCTGTGTACTCAGGCACTTTCAGTTTGTCTTTGTGATCGCTGTGTTCTGTGTACTCAGGCACTCGGTTTGTCTTTGTGATCGCTGTGTTCTGTGTACTCAGGCACCGGGTTTGTCTTTGTGATCGCTGTGTTCTGTGTACTCAGGCACTCGGTTTGTCTTTTGTGATCGCTGTGTTCTGTGTATTCAGGCACTCGTGTTTGTTTGTGTTCTTTGTGTTCTGTGTTCTGTGTACTCAGGCACTTCGGTTTGTCTTTTTGTGATCGCTGTGTTCTGTGTACTCAGGCACTTTCGGTTTGTCTTTGTGATCGCTGTGTTCTGTGTACTCAGGCACTCGGTTTGTCTTTGTGATGTTCGCTGTGTTCTGTGTACTCAGGCACTCGGTTTGTCTTTGTGATCGCTGTGTTCTGTGTACTCAGGCACTCGGTTTGTCTTTTGTGATCGCTGTGTTCTGTGTATTCAGGCACTCGGTTTGTCTTTGTGATCGCTGTGTTCTGTACTCAGGCACTCGGTTTGTCTTTTGTGATCGCTGTGTTCTGTGTACTCAGGCACTTCGGTTTGTCTTTGTGATCGCTGTGTTCTGTGTACTCAGGCACTCGGTTTGTCTTTGTGATCGCTGTGTTCTGTGTACTCAGGCACTTTCGGTTTGTCTTTGTGATCGCTGTGTTCTGTGTACTCAGGCACTTCGGTTTGTCTTTGTGATCGCTGTGTTCTGTGTACTCAGGCACTAGGTTTGTCTTTTCTGTGATCGGCTGTGTTCTGTGTATTCAGGCACTTTCGGTTTGTCTTTGTGATCGCTGTGTTCTGTGTACTCAGGCACTCGGTTTGTCTTTGTGTCGCTGTGTTCTGTGTACTCAGGCACTTTCGGTTTGTCTTTGTGATCGCTGTGTTCTGTGTACTCAGGCACTCGGTTTGTCTTTGTGATCGCTGTGTTCTGTGTACTCAGGCACTTTCGGTTTGTCTTTGTGATCGCTGTGTTCTGTGTACTCAGGCACTTCGGTTTGTCTTTGTGATCGCTGTGTTCTGTGTACTCAGGCACTTCGGGTTTGTCTTTGTGATCGCTGTGTTCTGTGTACTCAGGCAGGCACTCGGTTTGTCTTTGTGATCGCTGTGTTCTGTGTACTCAGGCACTTTCGGTTTGTCTTTGTGATCGCTGTGTTCTGTGTACTCAGGCACTCGGTTTGTCTTTGTGATCGCTGTGTTCTGTGTACTCAGGCACTTTCGGTTTGTCTTTGTGATCGCTGTGTTCTGTGTACTCAGGCACTCAGTTTGTCTTTATGATCGCTGTGTTCTGTGTACTCAGGCACCGGGTTTGTCTTTGTGATCGCTGTGTTCTGTGTACTCAGGCACTCGGTTTGTCTTTGTGATCGCTGTGTTCTGTGTATTCAGGCACTCGGTTTGTCTTCATGTGTTCGCTGTTCTGTGTACTCAGGCACTCGGTTTGTCTTTTGATCGCTGTGTTCTGTGTACTCAGGCACTCGGTTTGTCTTTGTGATCGCTGTGTTCTGTGTATTCAGCACTTTCGGTTTGTCTTTGTGATCGCTGTGTTCTGTGTACTCAGGCACTCGGTTTGTCTTTGTGATCGCTGTGTTCTGTGTACTCAGGCACTCGGTTTGTCTTTGTGATCGCTGTGTTCTGTGTACTCAGGCACTCGGTTTGTCTTTTGTGATCGCTGTGTTCTGTGTACTCAGGCACTTCGGTTTGTCTTTGTGATCGCTGTGTTCTGTGTACTCAGGCACTCGGTTTGTCTTTGTGATCGCTGTTTCTGTGTACTCAGGCACTTCGGTTTGTCTTTGTGATCGCTGTGTTCTGTGTACTCAGGCACTCGGTTTGTCTTTTGTGATCGCTGTGTTCTGTGTACCAGGCACTCGGTTTGTCTTTGTGATCGCTGTGTTCTGTGTATTCAGGCACTCGGTTTGTCTTTGTGATCGCTGTGTTCTGTGTACTCAGGCACTCGGTTTGTCTTTGTGATCGCTGTGTTCTGTGTATTCAGGCACTCGGTTTGTCTTTGTGATCGCTGTGTTCTGTGTACTCAGGCACTCGGTTTGTCTTTGTGATCGCTGTGTTCTGTGTACTCAGGCACTTTGTGATAAACGGTTTGTCTTTTTGATCGCTGTGTTCTGTGTACTCAGGCACCGGGTTTGTCTTTGTGATCGCTGTGTTCTGTGTACTCAGGCACTCGGTTTGTCTTTGTGATCGCTGTGTTCTGTGTACTCAGGCACTCGGTTTTCTTTAGGATCGCTGTGTTCTGTGTACTCAGGCACTCGGTTTGTCTTTTCTGTGATCGCTGTGTTCTGTACTCAGGCACCGGTTTGTCTTTTTGATCGCTGTGTTCTGTGTACTCAGGCACTCGGTTTGTCTTTGTGATCGCTGTGTTCTGTGTACTCAGGCACTCGGTTTGTCTTTGTGATCGCTGTGTTCTGTGTATTCAGGCACCGTTTGTCTTTGGTTTGTTCTTTTTGATTTTGTGATCGCTGTGTTCTGTGTATTCAGGCACTCTTTGTCTTTGTGATATGTTCTGTGTACTCAGGCACTCGGTTTGTCTTTGTGATCGCTGTGTTCTGTGTACTCAGGCACTCGGTTTGTCTTTTGTGATCGCTGTGTTCTGTGTACTCAGGCACTTTCGGTTTGTCTTTGTGATGCGTGTTCTGTGTTTCAGGCACTCGGTTTGTCTTTGTGATCGCTGTGTTCTGGCACTCGGTTTGTCTTTTTGTGATCGCTGTGTTCTGTGTACTCAGGCACTCGGTTTGTCTTTGTGATCGCTGTGTTCTGTGTACTCAGGCACTCAGGTTTGTCTTTGTGATCGCTGTGTTCTGTGTACTCAGGCACTTTCGGTTTGTCTTTGTGATCGCTGTGTTCTGTGTACTCAGGCACTCGGTTTGTCTTTGTGGATCGCTGTGTTCTGTGTACTCAGGCACTTTCGGTTTGTCTTTGTGATCGCTGTGTTCTGTGTACTCAGGCACCTCGGTTTGTCTTTGTGATCGCTGTGTTCTGTGTACCAGGCACTCGGTTTGTCTTTTGTGATCGCTGTGTTCTGTGTACTCAGGCACTCGGGTTTGTCTTTGTGATCGCTGTGTTCTGTGTATTCAGGCACTCGGTTTGTCTTTGTGATCGCTGTGTTCTGTGTACCACAGGCACTCGGGTTTGTCTTTGTGGATCGCTGTGTTCTGTGTACTCAGGCACTCGGTTTGTCTTTGATCTTGTTCTGTGTACTCAGGCACCGGGTTTTGTCTTTGTGATCAGATGTGTTCTGTGTACCCAGGCACTCGTTTGTTTGTCTTTTCAGTCCAGCCAGGATCCTCTGTTTGTCTTCTGTGTAGGCTCAGGCACTTTTTTCCTTTGTTTGTCTTGTATGAGTCGCTGTGTTCTGTGTTCTGTGGCGGCACTCGGTTTGTCTTTGTGAACGTAGGTTCTGTGTATTCAGGCACATTTGTCTTTTTGATTGTGTGTTAGGCACTCGGGTTTGTCTTTGTGATCGCTGTGTTCTGTGGCAGCGGTTTGTCTTTTTGACCGGTTTGTCTTTGTCAGATCCAACACTGTAGCTCAGGCACTGGTTTGTCTTTGGTCGCTGTGTTCAAAAACAGGCACCGAAACCTCTTTGTTTGCCTTTGTAACGTGATTCTGGTTGGTAAATCAGCCCGCTTGATCTGGTTGCTGGCAGTGACGAGTATTCACATTCGCTACTGATTGGTTATGGTTTGCGTAAGTTACATTGTGTGGGAGTCTCAGATCTAGAATAACAATGGGGTTTTAAAGGTCTGGCATGGAAACAGTCTTACTTACATGTAACGCTGGTAGCAGATGCCCTTTTTGCTTGAATGTGGACAGATTCCCATTCAGGACTCTCCTCTATGATGTGCACTGCCCCCAGTTCAGAGACATGCTGTGCAATGCTGTCAGAGTCCAGCTCAGGAGCCTCGTGTTTAACGTGGGGTCCCCGGTGAGGCTCAGCCCGCTCCTCTTTACAGTCCTGAGACCAGGGCTCTGAAACCTCCTTCTCAATGACACAACACTGCAGCTCAGGAGCCTCGTGTTTAACGTGGGGTCCCCGGTGAGGCTCAGCCCGCTCCTCTTTACAGTCCTGAGACCAGGGCTCTGAAACCTCCTTCTCAATGACACAGCACTGCAGCTCAGGAGCCTCGTGTTTAACGGGGTCCCGGTGAGACTCAGCCGCTCCTCTTTACAGTCCTGAGACCAGGGCTCTGAAACCTCCTTTCATGACACAACACTGCAGCTCAGGGCCTCGTGTTTAACGTGGGGTCCCCGGTGAGGCTCAGCCCGCTCCTCTTTACAGTCCTGAGACCAGGGCTCTGAAACCTCCTTCTCAATGACACAACACTGCAGCTCAGGAGCCTCGTGTTTAACGTGGGGTCCCCGGTGAGGCTCAGCCCGCTCCTCTTTACAGTCCTGAGACCAGGGCTCTGAAACCTCCTTCTCAATGACACAACACTGCAGCTCAGGAGCCTCGTGTTTAACGTGGGCACATTCCATATGAAATCCTTCCACGTTCACCTGCAGCTCTGTCCTGAAGCAAAGAACACTGACTTTTAATTTTCAAACGTACACATTTATCATCCCCCTCCACACTGAGAGACCACGACAGGCTGCAGCGGCGTTGGCTTCTCTTTGAATTCCTAACGCTTAAACTTGCAGATATGAGTGTAACCGATCAGAAGAAACATCATAAGAAGCCTTTCCTCGCTGTTTAAAAGGCCCTGCAGCACGAGTTAGTGTTTGGCTGTATAAGCACACACACACATTGCGGGTTTAGGAAAACGCAGACCATGCAATAAAAATTAAAAAAAACCAAGCCAAGGTCTGCGAAGTTAAACGCAATATTAATTATTAAAACACACACTGGGAATTATTAAACAAGTAAGCCATAAGCTGCTTTATTAGATTCTGGTTGAATAAATCATTGTGGCGTCGGGTTGCTGAGCACACCGCTACAGGCTGAAAACTGGACCAGTGCTGTAAGTATACTGCGTGGACACGACGCTAGACCGTTACTCAGGGTTAGCGTCATTTCCGCTGGGTTAAACACATTTTAAATAAATAAACAGTCCTTACGTCTCTAGCTGAAGGTTATTTCAATTCCAAAACCGAGCCCCTTTAATAGAAACGCACTGGTATGTCTAAAAACATTACGAATTGGAAAATAAAAAAAAGCAATAAACTCTCCCGCTGAACGTCTTTCTCTCTTCCCTAAACACTGAACTGTGTCTACCTGGACCCGCCTCCTCGCGGAATGTTGACAAATCAGGATCCAGACATTGAAGGGGAACCAATCGTATTTCCCAAGCTGGGAGCTGTAAACCAATAGCCACGAGGGTCCCTGTAAAACACGCCCATTATCCTTGACTCCCAGCGGGCACTCGGAGACGTCATCTCTCTGACGTTATAGTAAACACCAGCGAGGCTGAAACAAGACACGTGATTTATTGCTGTGCAATAGTCTGGTTGTTTAAAATGCGTTTTACACGAAACACGCATGACAGCAGAAGTAGGATTTTTATTTAGAGCATTTGTGCAGGTTGTTGTTTACCTTGTACATGCAATACTAAATGCAGCGGTTTTCTGCATACATTTACCTGTTTATCCCCAGATGCACCACTGTGCACATGCAGGTCGCTGGCTATGTTATCATGGATATGCTTCCCCTGCATACCCTATAAAGGGGTAGAGTGTTCTGGGACGTTATGAAAGCAGATACACACACAGCAGGGGTTAGTGGTCCAGTCACCGCACTCTAGGGGTGTGACATGAGGTGCTGTGACCCTGGAGTGTGGCATTGTGCTTACAAATTGACCCCAAAGGGGTCTGTCGTGAATCAGGGAATGGTTTAGAGATGCAGTGAATCAGGGAATGGTTTAGAGATGCAGTGAATCAGGGAATGGTTTAGAGATGCAGTGAATCAGGGAATGGTTTAGAGATGCAGTGAATCAGGGAATGAATCAGGGAATGGTTTAGAGATGCAGTGAATCAGGGAATGGTTTAGAGATGCACAGTGAATCAGGGAATGGTTTAGAGATGCACAGTGTTCTTTGATATGAAACAGCGTGAGGTTTGGATCCAGGATTACAGCTTGCAGAACGTTTCCAACAGGAAATAATGATTAGAAACAAATCAAACAACACGCACACAAAAATACAAGACTATCATTGAAATAGTTTATTATTACTGTCACCATTTCTCAAATAAGATTGAGAATCGGAAGCGGTCCTGTTCATGTAATAACACAGACCACCTTTAAAAACAATTTGACAGTGACAGCACAGAGGAGAGCGCAGAGGGGCTCCTCGGAGGAGAATGACTCTTTCACGTCGTTTGGCACTAGTCTTGTCAACTCTTTCTTCTGTGTTTAAAGCCCATGTTTCCAGGTTGCTGGGGGTCGCTCTGGTTTTACTGTCTCAATGTGTGCGCAGTCTCTCTGAAGCGATATGAAAAGGACACTCAAGATGAAAGGGGACCATTTCCTTTGATTTCTTTTGAAATGTGTTACATTTTTCCATCTATCTCTTCAGAATCAGACCTGAAGAGAATTGCACGTGAACTGCACTGCAGCCTGTCCTTACTGATGCCTGGTCCCCCTGGAAGAGAACTGCAGCTTAGTGCTACTGGTGGGGTCTGGACTAAAACCATAGCAATGGAAACGGAGCTACTGTCTGGATTGACTAAGAAGACTGCAGACACACAGACAGACAGACAGACAGACGGACAGACGGAGGGAGGGAGGTGGATGTGCCAGTCTCTCCTCAGACAGACAGGCAGAGGAGCCAGGAGGGGAGGGTGGATGTGCCAGTCTCCCTCAGACAGACAGGCAGAGGGAGGGAGGGAGGGAGGGAGGAGGTGGATGTGCCAGTCTCTCCTCAGACAGACAGGCGGAGGGAGGGAGGGAGGGAGGTGGATTTTCTCTCCTCAGCTGGTCTGCTGCTCTTTGTGTTCAATCAGCCCCTTGGCTATGAGATCCGGGATTTCCACTGCCAGCCATGGTCCAAGCTGGGAACAAGAGAGAGAAAGAAGCGTCTTACTGTGTGTCTGTTCACTCACAGCAACAAAGAGAGCGAGACAGAGAAGAGATTCGGGGTGTAACTCACCCCCAGAGCCAATCTGAATGAGAGAGTAACTCACGCCCAGAGCCAATCTGAATCAACAGCTGAATCAGAGAGTAACTCACCCCCAGAGCCAATCCGAATCAACAGCTGAATCAGAGAGTAACTCACCCCCAGAGCCATCAAGTGAGCCAGTCCGAATTTGGGGACGTTCCGCGCCCAGAGCGGCTTGAAGTGATCGGTCAGGCAAATCTTTCCGCCCCTGCAATGAAAACACAAAAGCTGCCTCATGGTTTTGTCTTTGTCAAATGCGCTTGATTCTCAAAGCTATTTAGTCTGAATCTTCATTCGCACGTCCTGCGCTGCATCAATATCTGTGTAACAGAGTGGATTCATTGCATTTGCAGATCAACATGCGATCGTGGTTTTCAGACCAATGGGATTTTGTGGCATTGGGGATAAGAGATGAATGACACACGATGAACACACCTGTACATTTAAGAGATGAATGACACAGTACATTTAAGAGATGAATGACACATGAACACACCTGTACATTTAAGAGATGAATGACACGATGAACACACCTGTACACACACGATGAACACACCTGTACATTTAAGAGATGAATGACACACGATGAACACACCTGTACATTTAAGAGATGAATGACACACGATGAACACACCTGTACATTTAAGAGATGAATGACACACGATGAACACACCTGTACATTTAAGAGATGAATGACACACGATGAACACACCTGTACATTTAAGAGATGAATGACACACGATGAACACACCTGTACATTTAAACACACTGTACATTTAAGAGAGAATGACACGACACACACCTGTACATTTAAGAGATGAATGACACCATGAACACACATTTAAGAGATGAATGACACACGATGTGTACATTTAAGAGATGAATGACACACGATGAACACACCTGTACATTTAAGAGATGAATGACACACGATGAACACACCTGTACATTTTGGCCGTCTTGCCATCAAGTTCAGGAATTGCGACTTCAGGAGCTGTGGCAGGATAGGTAACCGGGATCTGAAAGAGGACGAGACAGAAGAGGGGTTTGAGAGCAATCCCCAGGCCTGCTCTTCAACACCACACAGGAATGCGATGACACCTCTTGATCATACACTGGACACAGCTCCCTGGCTCACTTACAATGACTTGTGTTATACATGAGCGCCTCAGAGACCAGCTCAACCATACCTGCAGCAGCCTTACTCTCCACAGAAACTTCAAAAAGAATGACAGTTCCTTTGCATGGGCTCAACACCTGTGGAACCTCCTCATTAATCAGGCTTACTGTCACCTCAACACAAGCACTGAAGTCAGCAGAATGCTGATTAATAGTCATTAAATAACCAGCAGATTGGAACCATGTGTATTCCAAACAAGGCATATTTCTCATGTAAGCACACGTCTTCACATACTTACATCAAACTCAACATCAAATTCATATCTGAGCAAATCGTGAATATACCAGCATTTCCCAAACCACCTGCAACAAACACAGAGTGTGGTTATTATTATTATTATTATTATTATTATTATTATTATTATTATTATTTATTTAGCAGACGCCTTTATCCTAGGGTGTGTGAACTATGCATCAGCTGCAGAGTCACTTACAACTACGCCCTCACCCGAAAGACGGAGCACAAGGAGGTTAAGTGACTTGCTCAGGTCACACAATGAGTCAGTGGCTGAGGTGGGATTTGAACCAGGGACCTCCTGGTTACAAGCCCATTTTCTTTAACCACTGGACCACAGCCTCCTTCATGATCCCCTAGATACAGACCTGGTGCCCTCCTTATTGGACTCCAGTCGAACCAGTCATTGTCTGCTTGCTTGTTGTTTTCTACATACTGGGGGAGAAGGCACAAGAGAAAGGAAATTAATCAAAATATGCACTTCAAATCTGCAGAGGACGTCTCCGTTTGAGATGATTTGAAAAGATGTCACCTTCAGAACTCAAAAAAAAAAAAAAATTTTAAAACGGTTTCAACATATTATATATATATATATAATAATCACTGGCACACAGATTACATTACAATCAAAAAAGGAAATGCAAAGACCTAAACTGGCAGGTGACTCGCCATGTTTCTGTGCAATGTTACAATGTTATATACAGCAATGTAAGACAACTTTCATCTTGCACCACTTTTACTCTTTAAAATATATTTTCCTGCATTATAAATAAAGATTAAACATAAAACCTCAATATTAAGAAACGTCTCATTTTACTGGTTCTAAAAGCAGTTCGTGCTGTTATTGTATCGGTTTGAAGTCGAGCTTTTTTATCGACGGTTAATCTAGTCCATTACAATACCAGCGGTACAATACTAGCTTGCTGTATTAACAGAGTGTCACTCAAATTGACATCCGTTGCTTATGAGATGAGAGAAGGATGACGTGCAGGCTTCTGTCCTAAACGTGAACATCTTTACTATACGGTATAACTGTCAGTGTAATGCCATTGGGATGTAAAACGTTTCTTTTACAACACGTTTACTTACACTAGTTTAGCACGCGAAATTATACTTACGGCGTTACTATTCATATGACACGCACACACAGTGCAGTATCATATGTGACATCGTTCAGGATTTTAATACAAACAACCCGTTTTAATCTTAACAAAGATGTCGAGAAATCATTTTAAAAGCGCGTTATAATGCGGTCACACCGCACTGCATCACACAGAACTGGCAGAGGGGCTGTCACGCTGTTTCAATTCATTGAAAAGCGCCCAGGCTGGAGCTGCGGTACCTTGATAAGGGCCAGGTACTCCTCTCGCAGTCTCTGAACCCACAGCTCCTTGTCTCTCGGACCCGAGTTGGTTTTCAGCAGCGGAATCTCAGACACAGCTCGCCGAGTTGCCTCGTCAGCCATCTTGTGCGTGACCGGAAGTGCTGATGGATACACTGACGTGAACACGCCACACCTTGCGTTCCACTCGTGTTAACCCACTGAAGCTGTGAGCTGCCCTGTCCAACATACATGGACAAATAATACATGTGAACTGTTCACACATACTTTACATACTGCTGCATCTGAGTATCTTTTTTAGATATAATTTTTTTGTTTTTTTAACGCATATATTCATCGTATGTTAGTTAATTTTAGCTAACATATCAAAGCGGTCACATATTTTACAATATATTTCAGAAATATCAACTGAGAGCGAATTAATCTAAGACACAAAATATAACATAATATTGTATACGTGAACTGAAACTAAACGGAAACAAAAACCGCGTCAGTGTGTGAGTAGGGAAATGTTTACCGGTCGCACGCCGGGAAGGAATGAAGCCACGGTGCACCAAGGCTAGTGCAGTTCCGTCTCTTGGGGATGGATGGAATGGTTATCCTATATTATTGTGTTTATAACCCATTTGAATGTGTTGCTTGCCTCGGATATTACATGTTCCTGTCGTATATGCGTGCAAGGATTACCAGCAGCGAGGAAAGAACACAATGGCATTTTAAGAGTAGGTGTCCTTTATTACTGATCTGATTATAGGACTCGATTAGAAGGTTATCATACAGGAGCGATTTCTCTCTGTCTCTCTGAATTGCAATACATCCATGCTATTTAAACGAGGACAAGTGCATTTCTTTCCACTAGACCTCTCTTTTTAAAAGTAAGCCTTGTTGTAAAAGGTTCCTCGTATTTTATATTGTAACCAGCGAGGAGTACCCCACCTAGCACCGCTGCATTTGGGGTGCCTCCCGGAGGTCAGTGCAGCAGCAGCAGCAGCAGCGCTGCTCGGGGTCCCGCGACACACGCGCTCATTCCTGCTCGTCTCGGCTTCTTATTTCCCCGCATGCTGAGGCTCGTGAGAGATGTCTTGCAGTGTCAGTTATATAAAGGTTGGCTGGCTTTGTGCTCCAGCGATATAACATTTACTGGGATTGCATCTGAGTGTAGATTATTTCACGTTAATTATTGTAATGCATATGATATGACTCGTATATCCGATAACAGTAATAATCAACACAGTGATAATTATTATTACAAAAGCAAGGCCGGTCCATTTATAAAAAACAAAATAAAAAACCGACAACAAATGTGTGTTTTTTTTTCAATTTCATCTTTAGTACCTGCGGATTGATTTGTAATTGTGGTTCGGTGTCCTTGTCCTGTGTGGTTTGGTTTGATATTTGGTACAAATGGACCTGTGTAAGATTTAGCAGCACCGTCATTTTAATGTAATTCTTGTCTGTAGGCCAGTCACGTGACATTTGCACACAGCCAGCACTGTAACACTAAAATAAATGGCATTTCCACTTCCCACCACTAGAGGACACTCCATATCTTCGCTCTGAAGCTTTGGACTAGCTGAGATGCTTAAAGTTAATAAAACGTATTAAAAATTAGAAACAAAGTCTAACTAAACATTGATAGGAAAGAATTGTGCAATATAAAAGCCACATAACTAAACCCGGTGGTCTGTGTGGATCTCCCCTGCGCTTATCTGCAGGGCTTGTGCTGCAGAGAGAGTGTCTGAGGGAGACTGTCGCCCCCTGCTGTCTCCCATGGGAAGTGTCCTGGCTCTGTCTTCTCTTCCTGTTCATCTCCCCTCTCCGTTCCGCCAGAGCTGTGTCCCCCAGCGATGGGACAAGAGGGACGGGCGACTGCCCAATCCGGGCGGCTTTGACATGCTGCACAGGAGGTGTAAAGGTAGGGGGCGGGGGGGGAGGGGGGGCGGGGCGTGACGGGAGGGGCGGGGGCGGACGGGAGGGGCGGGGGCGTGACGGGAGGGGCGGGGGCGTGACGGGGGGGGCGGGGCGTGACGGGAGGGGCGGGGGGGCGTGACGGGGAGGGGGGGGGGCGTGACGGGGATGGGCGGGGGGGCGGAGAGGGGCGGGGGCGGACGGGGAGGGGCGGGGGCAATGACGGGAGGGGCGGGGGGGGGGGGGTGCACGTTCCTGTACAGATTTGCTCACACACCCACAATCATCTAGCACAGTCTCTGCAATGAATCTGCAATACTGGAAAGACTGGGAAAGCTTTTTCATCGTTTCTGTTGGAATTACAGATGTCTTTCCACACCAGACAGAAGGAGTGAAGCTGACCATCAACAGGACAATAAGCACTTTCTTTAAGGTGAGGAATTTCTCTTCATCTATTAATCACACAGGCGTTTGTTGTCAGTTATTCCACTGCATAGAACAAAGAAGGGTCAGGGAGACGTGATTGATGAGTTTCAAATCTTCAAAGGAGTCGACGTGGGCGACCTGAACCAATACTTTGAGTGCAGCACAGAAACCAGGACCAGAGTTAAAACCAGAGACCACAGCGTGGAAATGAAGTGGAGATAGACTCAGGACAGAGGGAAGAGACTCTTCTTCACACAGAGAGTGCTGAGGGGATGGGATGGGTTACCTAGTCATGTTGTTGATGCAGAATCACTGGGATCCTTGAAGACCCGAAGTTCTGAGATCAATCAGCTGCTCAGAACCGGAGGGGCTTAGATG
>JAHFZB010000994.1:0-19066 GCA_036884735.1 Huso huso
CGCTGGGACGGGGTGGAGAAATGGACCCTGTGCGCTTGGGAGGAGCCAGGGACCGTTTTGGAAAACGCTGGGACCCCGGCAGGTCGCTGGGCCCAAATCGCGTGGGGATATGCCAGGGACCGTTTGGAAGCACCTGGGACCCTGGGCGATGTCGCTGGGGCCACGTCGCGTGCTGAGATGTGCCAGGGACATTCGCGAACCCTTCGGACCCAGTCGTTGAGCGATGCGTGCGCTGAAGGAGATGCCAGGGATATTTGGCGAGCCTCACCAGGACCCCAGCGGGGTCACTGGGTCCTGTCGCTGGGTGGTGCCAGGAACTATTTGTGGCGCTTGGACCCCTTGTGGAACCACTGGGCCATCGCGCTTGGGATGTGCCAGGGACTGTTGCGAGGCTGGGACTCTTGTGAGGTCGTTGGGCCAGTCTTGGCGTGCTGGGAGGTGCCAGCGACCCGTTTGGTGAGCAGCTAGGACCCAGCGTGGGATTCTGAGGCCGTTCTCGCTGGGGGAGGTGCCAGGGACGATTTGGCGGTCGCTGGGACCCCATGGGGTCACTGGGCTCCGTCGCCCGCTGGGAGGCCCAGGGACCATTTGGCAGGCCGCTCCATCTCTGGGGCCCGATGCGTGCTGGGGAGGTGCCAGGGGCAATTTGGTGAGTCGCTGGGATGCTGCACGGTTATGTCGGGGCCCTTTGCGCGCTGGGAATGTGCCTGGGACCATTTGCGAGCCGCTAGAACCCTGGCCAGGTCGCTGGGCCCAGTGCGCATGCTTGGGGAGGTAACAGGGACCGTTTTGCGAGCCACTGTGTTGTGCGAGACCCTGGGGTCGTGCACGTGCTGTGGATGTGCCAGGGACCATTTGGCGAGCCGCACGTACCCCACATGCAGTCGCTGGTATCCGTGGGCGCTGGGGAGGGGCCAGGGACCATTTGGCGAGCTGCTGAGACCCCCAGCGAAGTCGCTGGGGCCCGTCTGTGAGCTGGGGAGGTGCCAGGGACCATTTAATGATCGCTGGGAACGGTCTTGAAGTCAAGCTTGGCCTCGTCACGTGCATTGGGGAGGGCCATGGACAATTTGGCTGACCACTCGGACCCCGTCTCTTGGTCGCTGGGGCCTGTCTTCAAAGGGAGGTGCCAGGGATCATTTGGCGAGCAGCTGGGACCCACGTCGCGGTCGCTGCAGCCCGTCTTGTGTCAGGGAGGTGCCAGGGATATTTGGTGAGGTGCAGGGACACCGCGCAGCAGGGGTCGCTGGGGCCCATGCATGCTGGGGGGCGCCAGGATCGGGTTTGCCGGCCGTTGGGTCCCTCGCCAGGGGGTCGCTGGGCTCCGTGCTCGAGCTGGGGATGTGCCAGGGACCATTTGTGAGCCGCTAGGACCACAGCGGGCAGCTGGGCCCGATGCGGCGCAGTGGGGAGGTGCCAGGGACCATTTGGCAAGCACGCTTTGACCCAGCAGCGATGTCGCTGGGGCCCGTCGTCTGCGCTGGTGATGTGCCAGGGACCATTTGCGGCAGTTGGGACCCGTGTGGCGTCTCTGGGGTCGTGTGCGTGTTGCTGATGTGCCAGGGACCATTTGCGATCTGTTGGGACACCGCCGCGATGTCGCTGAGGGGCGTGCCAGGGATCATTGGCGAACCTCTGGGACTCTACGCGAGGTTTCTGGGGGCTCGGCTGCGATCGCTGGGGGTGTCTGGGACCGTTTGGCAGGCCGCTGGAACCTGCGAAGTCGCTGGGGCCGATGCACACACTGGGGTGGTGCCAGGGACCATTGGCAAGCAGCGACCCCACAGCGGTCGCGGGGCCGTCTCTGCTGGGTATGTGCCACGGACCATTTGCGAGCCGTTGGGACCCGTGCGATGTCGCTGGGGACTGTGCTTGCGCTGGGGAGGGACCAGGGACCATTTGGCGACCTCTGGGACCCTGCCTGAAAGTCGCTGGGGCTTGCTCGTCGCTGGGAGGTGTCTGGGACCGTGTAGAGGCGCTGGAACCCCAGCGAAGTCGCTGGGGCCCCTTGTGCGTGCTGGGGAGGTGCCAGGGTTCTTTTGGCGAGCGCTGGCACTCCTGCGCTGGCATGGGCACCGTGGGTCCTGTGGAGGTGTGTCAGGGACCATTGTTGGGACCACACGCCAATGTCGCTGTCAGGGAGGGACCATTTGGCGGTATCTGGGACCCTTGGGACCAGGGCCCCGTCTTGTGTGGGAGTGCAAGGGTTCTTTTGGCTGGCACCCTGCTGAGTGTGCACCTGCACTGGGGAGGTGTCAGAGGCGTTTCAGGACCATTTGGCGACCTCTGGGACCCTGAACCGCGCTCTTGTTGGGGCCAAGTCTCTGAGGCCGTGTGGGGGATGTGCAGGTTCTTTTGGCTGGCACCCCCGCTGGCGCTGGGCCCCTGTGCCAGGGACCTGGGCGGGAACCGCAGTTAGCTGGGGCCTGTGCGTGCTGGGGAGGTGCCAGGGGCGTTTGGCGGGCAGGCTGGAACCCCAGGGACCATTTGAGGCTACCCGTTTGCCAAATTCTGGGGTCCGTGCAGGCTGGGTATGTCTGGATATTTGCGAGCCAGGGACCCCATTTGGCCCGTGTATGCTGGCAATGGATGTGCCAGGGACCCGCGACAGTTGGACCGCGCGCAATGCCTCTGGGGCGTGAGCTAGAGATGGGAGGGAGCATTTGCGAGCAGTTGGGACCCGGGATCATTTGGGGAGGACCAGGGCCATTTGGCGAGCCTCTGGGACCCGCGGCGTGGTCGCTGGGGCCCGTCTGCGATCGCGGGGAGGTGTCAGGGACAGTTTGGTGGGCCACTGGAACCCCCGCGGGGTTTCCTGGGCCCGTCCGTCTTTGGGA
The DNA here is from genome assembly GCA_036884735.1 of Huso huso. Classification (NCBI taxonomy): domain Eukaryota; kingdom Metazoa; phylum Chordata; class Actinopteri; order Acipenseriformes; family Acipenseridae; genus Huso; species Huso huso. Next base: position 2,838 of record JAHFZB010000994.1, read on the forward strand.
AGTGCCAGGGACAGTTTGGCGGCAGCTGGAACCGCTGCAGGGAAGTCACTTGGGCACTTGTGCATGCTGAGGAGGAGCAAGGGACCATTTGGCAGCAGTCGGACAGAGTGGGGTTGCTGGGCCCCATTCGGCGCTGGGGATGTGCCAGGGACCATTTGCGAGAGAGCCTCTGGGACCCTGCGCAGGTCGTGCGTTGGGCTCGTGCGATTCGCTGGGGAGGTGTCAGGGACCATTTGAGCCGCTGGGACCAGCAGCAGTCGCTTCGGACCCAGTGCGTGACTCTCTGGGGCCCGATGTGCATGCTGGGGATGTGCCAAGGTATCATTTGGCGAGCAGCTGCGACACGCATCGTAGTCGCTCTGCCCGTCTGTAGCGTAAGGGAGCTGCCAGGTATCATCTGGCGAGCCCGCTGTCAACCCAGCGCTGGGTCGCTGGTCCCAGTGTACATGCTGTGGAGGGGCCAGGGACCATTTGGCGAGCTTTCTGTTACCCGTCGCGGTGTTGTTGGGCCCTGTGCCGCAGCGCTGGGGAGGTGGCAGGGATTGTTGGCGATCGCTGGGACCCCGAGGCGAAGTCGCTGTGCCCGTCTTTTGCGCAAGGAGAAGGGCCATAGACCATTGAGGCCACTGGGACCAGCCAGCGGAGTGCAGCTGGGCCTGTGCACTCACTGGGGATGTGCCAGTGAACATTTCGCGGCTGCTGGGACACCGTCGCGTGGTTGCTGGGCCCTGTCGTGAGCTGGGTGGAGCCAGGGACCATTTGAACCGCTAGGACCCGCGTGCAGAAATCGCAGGGGCCCGATACCTTGCGCTGAGGATGTGCCAGGGACCATTTGTTGAGCAGCATTGACCCCGCTGCGGGGTCTCTGAGACCCATTGTGTGTGCTGGGGAGGTGCCAGGGACCATTTGCAAGCCGCCGGAACTGTCTGCTTGATAATAGCTGGGGCCCCTGCGTGCTGGTGAGGTGCCGGGGACAGTTTGGCAAGCAGCTTGGACAGCGATGTCGCTGGGGTTTGTGTCGCACTGGGGAGGTGCCAGGGACCATTTTGCGAGCCGTTCCGGACCCTGTGTGGGTCACTTGGTCCTGTCTTGGCGTGCTGGGAGGTGTCAGGGACCATTTGCGAGCAGTTGGGACCCGCGATGGCAGCTGAAGCCTGTGTGCTGGGGATGTTCCAGGGACCATTTGGCGAGCCTCTGGGACCCTGCCGTGTTTCTGGGCCGTGCGTGCTGGAGTGTGCCAGGAGTTAATTTGGGCCCGTTTTGCAGGGTCACTGGAACCCCATCGTGGCCTGGGAGTTGCCATTTTGACTGCTGGGACCCCAGGGACCATGGGCCTGGCACTCACTGGGGGATGTGCCAGTGTCTCTTGGGCTCGTCTTTGCTAGGCCGTGCGTGAGCTGGTGTCAGGAGGACCATTTGGCGGTTCGCTGGATCCCCTGGTGAGGTGCCAGGGACAGTTTGGCTTAAGCCTGGGGCGTGGCGATGTAAAGCTGGGTTGTGCGCACTGGGGAGGTGCCAGGGACCATTTGGCGAGCCGCTGGAACCCGGCTGGTGTTTCTGGGCCCACTGTGTGCGTGCTGGACAGTTTGAAAGAGTGCCAGGGTTAATTTGGCTGGGGCCTGTGTGCGTGCGGCTGGGTCACTGGGCCCATTTTGGCCTGGGACCCCTGTACCAGGGACCATTTGGCAGGCTGCTGGGAGGAGGTTCTAGGGACCATTTGGGCCTGTGACCCACTCACTGCGGATGTGCAAGGGAACATTTGCGAGCTGCTGGGACACCGTGTGACGTTGCTGGGGTCCTGTCGTGAGCTGGTGCCAGGGACCATTTGGCCAGGACCATTTGCGGGGACCTGTGCTTGCGCTGGGGAGGGACAAGGGACCATTTGGCGATTCTGGGACCCTGCCTGCTGGGGCCTGCGTGCTGGTGAGGTGCCGGGGACAGTTTGGCAGCTGGAACCCCGCTTGGACAGTGTGGGGCCCTTGTCGCTGGGGTGCCGGGGTTTTTGCGCTGGGGCTGGGTCCCAGGGACCATTGTCAGGGACCATTCTTGTTTCCTGGGACCCTACGGCTGGGTCGCTGGGCCTGTGTGCCTGCTGGGGATGTGCCAGGGACAGTTTGGCGAGCCTCTGGGACCCCGGGTCGTTGGGGCCCGTGCGCGTGCTGGGGAGGTGCCAGGGTTCTTTTGGCGAGCCGCTGGCACCCTGTGCTGGGTCCCTGGGCACCGTGCCGCGCACTAAGGGGAGGTGTCAGGGAACGTTTGGCGGGCGCTGGAACCCTCTGGCGAAGTTGCTGGGGTCCCGCGCATGCTGGAAGGATGTGCCAGGGCCCATTTGGCGAACGCTCTTGCCCAGCGGTGTCTCTGAGGCCGTGTGTGTGCTGGGGATGTGCCAGGGATCATTTAGCGAGCAGCTGGCACCCTGCGCTGGTCGCTGGGCCCATGTCTTGGCGCTGGGGAAGTGCCAGGGACAGTTTGGCAGCCGCAGGAACCCCCACGGGTTAAGCTGGGGGCCTGTGTGCGTGCTGTGGAGGTGCCAGGGACCATTTGGCGAGCCGCTGGTACCCCCGGGGTCGCTGGGCCCGTCTGCACGCTGGGAGGGGCTAGGGACCATTTGGGAAGCTGCCGTTACCTGTGCATATTCCCTGGGGTCTGTGCACAGGCTGGGTATGTGTCAGGGAATATTTGCGAGCCACTGGGACCCAATGCAAAGTTGCTGGGGCCCGTGTGTGCGCTGGTGGATGTGCCAGGGACCATTTGCGAGCAGTTTGGACCCGGCAATGCCACTGGGGCCTGTCGTGAGCTAGAGATGTGCCAGGGACCATTCACGAGCAGTTGGGACCCGTGCGATTTCGCTGGGGCCTAGTGCTTGCGCTGGGGAGGGACCAGGGACCATTTGGCGAGCCTCTGGGACCCTGCGCGTGGTCGCTGAGGCCCGTGCGATCGCCGGGGAGGTGTCAGGGACAGTTTGGTGGGCCCTGGAACCGTTTTCTGGGCCCCTCCGGGCGCTAGGAAATGCCAGGGACAGTTTGGCGGCCGCTGGAACCGGAAGCCGCACTTGTGCATGCTGGGGTGGTGCCAGGGACCATTTGGCCAGTCGGACCTGGGGAACAGTCTGGGCCCCGTCGCTTGGCCTGAGGGATGTGCCAGGGACCAGGGCCTCTGGACAATTGCCTTGGTCGTTGGGGCGTGCGATTGCTGGGGAAGTGTCCGGGGACCATTTGGCGGGCGCTGGGACCCAGCATCGTCGGACCAGTGGGTCTCTGGGGCCCGTGTGCATGCTGGGGATGTGTCAGGGATCATTTGGCGGTAGCTGGGACCCGCGTAATGGTCGCTCTGCCCCTGTCTGGGGAGCTGCCAGGTATCTCTGGGGCCGCTGTGCATGCTGGGATGGTCCCAGGTATCATGGAGGGCCAGGGACCATTTGGCGGAGCCGCTGTTACCCGTCTTGGTGTTGTTGGGCCCTGTGCGGCTGGGGAGGTGGCAGGGATTATTTGGCGATCCGCTGGGACCCGGGCGAAGTCGCTGTGCCCGCACGGCTTAGGAGGGCCATAGACCATTTGGGAAGCCACTGGGACCAGCCTTGGTCGCTGGGCCTGTGCACTCACTGGGATGTGCCAGTGAACATTGCGGCTGCTGGGACACCGTGCGTGGTTGCTAGGCCCTGTCGCGTGAGCTGGGTAGGGAGCCGGGACCATTTGGGAACCGCTAGGACCCCGTCTTGATGCGCGGGGGGCCGTGCAGCTGGGGATGTGCCAGGGACCATTTGTTGAGCCGCATTGACCCATACCGAGGGGTCTCTGGGGCCGATGTGTGTGCTGGGAGGTGCCAGGGACCATTTGCAAGCCGCCCAGAACATCACAGCGATGTCGCTGGGGCCCCTACACGTGCTGGTGAGGTGCCAGGGACAGTTTGGCAAGCCGCTTGGACAGCGATGTCGCTGGGGTTTGTGCGCACTGGGGAGGTGCCAGGGACCATTTGGCGAGCCATTGGGACCCTGTGTTGGGTCACTTGGTCCTGTGGCGTGCTGGGGAGGTGTCAGGGGACCATTTGCGAGCAGTTGGGACCGCGCGCGATGGCGCTGGCCCCGTGTGTGTGCTGGGGATATGCCAGGGACCATTTGGCGAGCCTCTGGAACCGGTGTTTCTGGAGCCGATGTCGTGCTGGTATGTGCCAGGGTCAGGGGATTTGGCTGGCCGCTGGCACCCAGGCGCTTGAAACTGGGCCACGTCGTGGCCTGGGGGAGGTGCCAGGTACCATTTGGCGAGCTGCTGGGACCCCGGCCGGCTGGGCTCTAATGCACTCCTGGGGATGTCAGTGAACATTCGCGAGCTGCTGGGAGGGACCGTGGTTGCTGGCCCTGTCGTGAGCTGGGTAGGAGCCAGGGACCATTGCGAGCCGCCGGAACAACACCCGATGTCGCTGGGGCCCTGCACGTGCTGGTGAGGTGCCAGGGACAGTTTGAAAGCTTTTCTTGGGACCGATGTCGCTGGGGTTTGTGTGCGCACTCGGGGATGTGCCAGGGACCATTTGGCGAGCTGCTGGGACCCCAGCTGGGTTGCTGGGCCCTATGCTGGGTAGGAGCCAGGGACAGTTTGGCGAACCCCTTGGAACCAATCAAGTTAGCTGGGGCCTGTACACGTGCTGTTGAGGTGCCAGGGACAGTTTAGCGGCCGCTGGGACCCCTGCTTGAGGGTCGCTGGGCCCTGTCGTGTGTTGGGGAGGTTCAGGGACCATTTGGCAAGCCGGGACCCAGCGATGTCGCTGGGCCCGTCGTGGGTGGTGATGTGCCAGGGACCATTGCGAGCAGTTGGGACAGTTGGCGTCTCTGGGGGTCCGTGAACGTGTTGCACATGTGCCGGGACCATTTGGGGCCTAGACCCCGTGAAGTGGCGGGGACCTGTGCTGTGCTGGGTACCAGGGACCATTTGGCGAGGCTTCTGGGACCCTCTTGGGGTAAGCTGGGCCCTGTGCGATCGCTGGGGAGGTCCCAGGGACCGTGTGGCAAGCGCTTGGACCCAGCCTTGAAGTCGCTGGGGCCCTTGTGCGTGCTGGGGAGGTGTAGGGGTTCTTTTGGCGAGCAGCTGGGACTCCTGCGCTGGCATCCCTGGGCCGTGCACGTGTTGCTGATGTTCAGGGACCATTTGATCTGTTGGGTTTGTGGCGATGTCGCTGGGGCCCGTGCCCTGGGGATGTTCAGGGACCATTTGGAGAGAACCTCTGGGACCCTTGGCGAGGTTTCTGGGGCCGTGGCGTGCTGGGGAGGTGCCTGGGTTCTTTTGGCAGGCTGCTGGCACCTGTGCTGGGTCTGGGGCACGATGCACACACTGGGGAGGTGTCAGAGGACCGTTTGGCGGGCCGCTGGAACCCCTCTCGAAGTTGGGGAATCGTCGCGCATGCTGGAGATGGGCCAGGGCCCACGGACCATCTTGCTGTGTGCGCTGAGATGTGGGGTCTCTGAGGCCGATGTGTGCGCTGGGGATGTGCCAGGGATCATTTGGCGAACGGGGGTACCCAGGGACCGGGGTCGCTGGGCCCCATTTGGCAGCTGGACCCCGGCCGGGGACCATTCAGGACCATTTAGCTGCCGTTACCCTGTGCAAATTCCCTGGGGTCTGTGCATGGCTGGGTATGTGTCAGGGGAATATTTGGCGGAGCCACTGGGACCCAATGCAAAGTTGCTGGGGCCCGTGTGTGCGCTGTGGATGTGCCAGGGACCATTGGCGAGCAGTTTGGACCCGCTCAATGCCACTGATCCCTGTGCGTGAGCTGTGATGTGCCAGGGACCATTTGCGAGCAGTTGGGACCCCGTCTTGATTTCGCTGGGGCCCTGTGCACGCGCTGGGGAGGGACCAGGGACCATTTGGCGATCCTCTGGGACCCTGCGTGGTCGCTGAGGCCGTCGATCGCTGGGAGGTGTCAGGGACCGTTTGGCGGGCACTAGAACACCACGCATGGTCGCAGGGGCCTGTCTCTGGCGTGCTGGGGGTGGTGCCAGGGACCATTGACATCGCTGGGAACACTTGGCCTCGTGCGTGCATTGGGGAGGGCCATGGACAATTTTGTCGGCCTCTGGTCGTGCGATTGCTGGGGAGGTGTCAGGGGACCGTTTAGAACCACGTGTCGCATGGTCGCAGGGGAACCCGTCGCGATCGCTGGGAGGTGTCAGGGACCATTTGGCGAGCCGCTGGGACCCAGCCGGTCGCTCGGACCCTGTCTTACGGTGGTCTCTGGGGCCGTGTGCATGCTGAGGATGTGCCAGGTATCATCTGGCGAACGCTGTAAATATGGGTCGCTGGTCCCAGTGTGCATGCTGTGGAGGGGCCAGGGACCATTTGGCGAGCCGCTGTTACCCCGCGGTGTTGTTGGGTTTGTATGCGCTGGGGAGGTGGGGGATTGTTTGGCGATCCGCTGGGACCCCGAGCCGGTCGCTGTGCCTAACCCATGTACTGAGGAGGCCAAAACCATTGGAACCTCTGGGACCCCTCGGCTTGGTCGCTGGGCCTGTGCACTCACTGGGGATGTGCCAGTGAACATTTTTGACTGCTGGGACACCGTGCGTGGTTGCTAGGCCCTGTGCGTGAGCTGGGTGGGAGCCAGGGGACCATTTGGGAACCCGCTGGGACCACGTCGCAGTCGCAGGGGCCCGTGCAGCGCTGGGGATGTGCCAGGGACCATTTGTTGAGCCGCATTGACCCCATGCGGGGTCTCTGGGGAACCCGTGTGTGCTGGGGAGGTGCCAGGGGACCATTTGCGAGCCGCGGAACATGCAGCGGTGTCGCTGGGGCCCCTACACGCTGGGTGAGTGCCAGGGACAGTTTGGCAACCCGCTTGGACAAGCGCGATGTCGCTGGGGTACATGTGTGGCTAAGGGGAGGTGCCAGGGACCATTTGGCGAGCCGTTCGGACCCTGTGTGGGGTCACTTGGTCCTGTGCACTCACTGGGGAGGTGTCAGGGACCATTTGCGAGCAGTTGGGACCCGTCGCGTGGTTGCTGAAGGCCCTGTGTGTGCTGGGGATGTTCCAGGGACCATTTGGCGAGCCTCTGGGACCCTGCGGCGGTCGCTGGGGCCCGTGCACGTGCTGGGGAGGTGTCAGGGACCGTTTGCAAGCAGCTGGAACCCATCTGGCTGCTGGGGTTTGTGGCGTGATGAGGATGTGCCAGGGACCATTTGGCGAGCCTCTGGGACCCTGCACGAGGTCTCTTGGGCTCTTGCGATCGTTGGGGGAGGTGTCAGGGACCGTTTGGCGGTTCGCTGGATCCCCACGCAATGTCGCTGGGGCCGTCTTGGCGTGCTTTCCGGGAGGTGCCAGGGACCATTTGGCGGCTGTTGGGACCCAGCAGCGGGGTCGCTGGGCCCTGTGCACTCACTGGGGATGTGCCAGTGAACATTTGGCGAGCTGCTGGGACACCTTGCGTGGTTGCTGGGCCCTCGGCGTGGCTGGGGGAACCTTGGACCATTTGGCAGCCGCTGGAACCTGTCTGCAGTGTCGCTGGGGCCCCTGCACGTGCTGGTGAGGTGCCAGGGGACAGTTTGCCAAGCAGCTTGGACCAGCGATGTCGCTGGGGTTTGTGCGCTGGGGGGTGCCAGGGACCATTTGGCGAGCCACTGGGACCCGCTGGTCGCTGGGTCCCCATATAACCTGCTGGGGGAAGTGCCAGGGACATTTGGCGAGCCTCAGGAACCCTGCCAAGTTCGCTGGGGCCTGTGTGCGTGCTGTGGAGGTGTCAGGGACCATTTGGCGAGGCCGCTGGGACCCCACCTTGGTCGCTGGAGCCTATGTGTGTTGGGAGGTCCCAGGGACCATTTGGCAGCCGCTGACCCCCAGCGATGTCGCTGGGGCCCGTCGTGCGCTGGTGATGTGCCAGGGACCATTGCGCGAGCAGTTGGGACCCCGTGTGGCGTCTCTGGGGTCCGTGTGCCTGTTGCTGATGTGCCAGGGACCATTTGCGATCTGTTGGGACCTCTGCGATGACGCTGGGGCACTTGAGGTCATTTGGGGCCTCTGGGCGTGTTTCTGAAGCGATCGCTGGGTGCCAGGGACCGTTTGGCTGCGACGCTGGGGCACCCTGGTGCCAGGGACCATTTGGGCCGCTTTGACCCCCCTGGGCACGGGGCCCGTGCCTGCTGGGTATGTGCCACGGACCGTTTGGCGGGCCGTTGGGACCCGTGCGATGTCGCTGGGACCTGTGCGCATGCTGGGGAGGGACCAGGGACCATTTGGCAGGCCTCTGGGCCCCTGCCTGAGGGTCTCTGGGGCTTGTGTGATCGCTGGGATGTGTCAGGGACCCGTGTGAGCCGCTGGCACCCTGGGGCCCTTAAGCTGGGGGAGGTGCCATGGGTTCTTTTGGCCAGGGGCAGTTTGGCTGGGTCCCTGGGCACCGAACCCCCTGTGGGTGTCAGGGACCATTTGCAGGCAGTTGGGGCCTGTGTGGGGATTCTGTGGGGAGGTTCCAGGGACCATTTAGGCGAGCAGCTGGGACCCCTTGGTGCATGGGCCCGTGCTGTGCTGAGGAGGGGCCAGGGACCATTTGGGAAGCTGCCGTTACCCTGTGCAGAATTCCCTGGGGTCTGTGCACAGGCTGGGGATGTGTCAGGGGCGTGTTGCGAGCCACTGGGACCCAATGCAAAGTTGCTGGGGCCGTATTGTCTTTAATGTGCCAGGGACCATTTGCGACAGTTTGGACTGCTGGGGTCTCTGAGCCTGTCGTGAGCTGGGGATGTGCCAGGGACCATTTCGCGAGCAGTTGGGACCCCACGTCTTGATTCGCTGGGAGCCATGTGCTTGGGGCTGGGACAGGAGACCTGGGGGACCATTTGGCCGAGCCTCTGGGACCAGGGACCATTTGGCGAGCCGCTGGGACCCCGTCTCTGGGCCCGATGCCCGTCGTTGGGGAGGTGTCAGGGACCAGTTTGGTGGGCCTGCCAAATTCCTGGGGTCTTCCTGGGTATGTGTCAGGGAATATTTGCGAGCCACTGGGACCCAATGCAAAGTTGCTGGGGACAGTTTGCTAATGGATGTGCCAGGGACCTGGAGTTTGGACCGCCTGCATAATGCCACTGGCACTGTCGTGAGCTGGGGATGAACAGGGACCATTTGCGAGCAGTTGGGACCCCGTGGGATTTCGCTGGGGCCTAGTGGCTAGCTGGGGATGTGCCAGGGACCATTTGGCGAGCCTCTGGGACCCTGCTGGCGTGGTCGTTGAGGCCGTCGCGATCGCTGGGAGGTGTCAGGGACAGTTTGTGGCCCACTGGAACCTGCGGGGTTTCCTGGGCCGCTCGTCTTGTGCTGGGGTGGTGCCAGGGACAGTTTGGCGAGCCGCTGGAACGGTGCGAAGTCACTTGGGCACTTGTGCATGCTGGGGGGGGCAAGGACCATTTGGGACAATTTCGGACCCAGAATTCGACGCTGGGCCCCGATCGGGGTGCTGAGGAGGTGCCTGCTGGGACCGTTTGGCACGTGGCCGCTGGGACCCTGTCGTGAGGTCGCCAGGAGCTCGTGACGATCGGCTGGGAACAATACTGGGTGTCAGGGACCATTTGGCGAGCTGCTGGGACCCTCCTTCCGGGTTGCTGCGTGGTCTCTGGGGTTTGCATGCTGGGGAGGTGCCAAGTATCATTTGGCGGCCACTGGGACACCGTGGGTCGCCCCATCTGCCGTCGTCGCGTGCTGGGAGCTGCCAGGTATCATCTGGCGAGCAGCTGTAACCCAGCGCTGGGTCGCTGGTCCCTGTGTGCATGCTGTGGAGGGGCCAGGGACCATTTGGCGAGCAGCTGTTACCCGTTTGTTGTTGGGCCCTGTGCAGCTGGGGAGGTGCCAGGGATTATTTGGCGATCAGCTGGGACCCGGGGCGAGTTTCTGGTGCCCGTCGATGCGTTGGGAGGTGCCATGGACCATTTAGGAAGCCACTGGGACCCGGCGGCGGTCGCTGGGCCTGTGCACTCACTGGGATGTGCCAGGGACCATTTGCGGCTGCTGGGACACCGTGCGTGGTTGCTGGGCCCTGTCGTGAGCTGGGTATGTGCCAGGGGACCATTTGGGAACCCGCTGGGACCCACGTCTTGGTCGCTGGGGCCGGTATTGCGCGCTGGGGATGTGCCAGGGACCATTTGTTGAGCCGCATTGACCCTGCCGGGTCTCTGGGAACCCGATGTGTGTGCTGGGGAGGTGCCAGGGACCATTTGCGAGCCGCCCGGAACAATCTGTAGATGTGTTCTGGGGCCCCTGCGCGTGCTGGTGAAGGTGCCAGGGACAGTTTGGCAAAGCAGCTGGGACCCCTGCGATGTCGCTGGGGTTTGTGTGCACTGGGAGGTGCCAGGGACCATTTGGCGAGCCGTTCGGACCCTGTGTGGGGTCACTTGGTCCTGTCTTGGCGTGCTGGGGAGGTGTCAGGGGACCATTTGAGCAGTTGGGACCCCGCATGGCGATGGCGTTGAAGCCCCTGTGTGTGCTGGGGATGTTCCAGGGACCATTTGCTTGAGCCTCCTGGGACCCTGTTGCCTGGGGTCGCTGGGGATCGTGCACTCGCTGGGGAGGTGTCAGGGGACGTTTTGCGGGCGCTGGAACCCCTGCTTGAAAATGCTGGGGCCCGTCTTGGCGTGATGAGGATACCAGGGACCATTTGGCGAGCCTCTGGGACCCTGCGAGGTCTCTTGGGCTGGTGCGATCTTGGGAGGTGTCAGGGACCGTTTGGCGAGCAGCTGGGACCCTGGCGGGGTCGCTGGGGCCCAGTGCGTGCTGGGGGAGTACCAGGGTCATTTTGGTTAGTTGCTGGGACCCCAGCTGGGTTGCTGGGGCCTGTGCGGCGCTCTAGGGAGGTGCCAGGGACCCTTTGGCGAGCTGCTTGGACCCCTGTGGGGTGTCGCTAGTCGATGCTGGCGTGCTGGGGAGGTGCCAGGGACCATTGGCAAGCCGCTGGGACCCGTGCAAAGTCGCTGGGGCCCGTTTTGCGAGCCACTGGGGAGGTGCCTGGGAACATTTGGCGGCCGCTTGTACCTGCGTGGGACAGGTGGAGACTGTCGTTCGCTGGGGAGGTGCAAGGGGCATTTTGGATAACTTGGGACTCCACGCAAAGTGCTTCTCTGGGGATGTGCAAGGGACCATTTGCGAGCCTCTGGGACCCAGCGCTTGGATGTCGCTGGAGCTAGGGGCTCATCGCTGGGGAGGTGCCAGTGACCATTTGGTGGGCCGCTTTGACCCCCATGGGGGCCCTGCGTCTGGGGAAGTTTGTTGTTGGGCCCGTCTTGCTTGTGCAGTGGGGAGGTGCCAGGGACCATTTAAGCAAGCGGTGGGACCCAGCAGCGGGGGTCGCTGGGCCGTCTTTCATGCTGGGGAGGTGCCAGGGATCATTTGGCGAGCAGCTGGGACCCAGTCTTGAAGGTGTGGGGCCTGTGCACATGCTGGGATGGTGCCAGGGACGGGTTTGACTTTTCACGGGACCCTGCGTGGGTTGCTGGGGCTGTGCGCGCTGGGGAGGTGCCAGGGAGTATTTGGCAAGCAGCTGGGAACCCGCGTGGGATCGCTAGTGTCCATGCGGCGTGCTGGGAGGTGCCAGGGACCGTTTGGTGAGGAGGTGCTGGGACCCCCAAGCTGGGTCCGCTGGGCCTGCCTGCATCGCTGGGGGTCTGGGACCCTTTGGCGGAGTTTGTTGGGACCCACGTGCGATGCAGTGGGGAGGTGCCAGGGATGGTTTAGTGAGCCGTTGGGACCAGCGATGGGGTCGTCGATTGCACTCTTGCGTTGGTGGGGTGCCAGGGACCATTTAAAGCGGTGGAACCCCGGCTGGGTCGCTGAGGCCCGTTCATGTGCTGGGAGATGCCAGGGATCATTTGCCGAACAGCTGGGACCCGGTGCTTGGGTGTCGCTGGGGCCTGTGCATGCTGGGGAGGTGGCAGGGGCGGTTTGGTGAACCGCTGGGACCCTGCGTGGGGTTGCTGGTGCCTTGTCAATGGCGCTGGGGAGGTCCCGGGACCATTTGGCGAAACTGCGGGTCGTTGGCCCCTGGTGCGTGTGTGCTGGGGAGGTGCCAAGGTATTTGGCGAGGCATGGGAACCCACATGGGGTTGCTCGGCCCGTGCGCGTGCTGGGGAGGTGCCAGGGACATTTGGGGAAGCCGCTGGGACCCCAGAAGCTGGAATTCGCTGGGCAGCCGATGCCGCACTGGGGAGGTGCCTGGGAACATTTGGCGGGCAGCTTGACATTCTGGGGTCGGTGGAGTCTGTGCGTTAAGCTGGGGAGGTGCCAGGGACCCTTTGGAGAGCCACTCGGACCTTGCAGCGATCTCAGGGACCGTGCTCGCGTGAAATGGGTGCCAGGGAGCATTTGGCGGATTGGTGGGACTCGCTGGGGTTTATGTGCGCACTGGGGAGGTGCCCCATCACGCGCACTGGGACTATGCAGAAGAAGCTGGTCCCGTCTCTCCGCTGGGGTGGTGCTAGGGATATTTTGGCGAGCAGCTGGGAAAAAGCGGTGTCGCTGGGCCCAATGTGTGTGCTGGGGAGGTGCCAGGGACCATGTGCAGCCGCTGGGACCCTGCGTGAGGGCACTGGGGATCGTGCTTTCGTGCTGGGAGGTTCAGGTACTATTTGGGAGGCAGCTGGGACCCCACGTGAAAATGCTGGGCCCGTCGGCGCAATGAGGGAGGTACCAGGGACCATTTACGAGCTGCTTGGACCCAGTGGGGTGCTGAGTGTCTGTGCGTGTGCTGGGGACTGCCTGGGGAGGTTTGGCTGGCTGTGTGCCCTGGGCTGGTCGGTCGCTGGGGAGGTGCCAGGGACTATTTGGCGGCCGCTGGGACCCCGTCTTGGGTTGTGGGCCCTGTCGTCTGGGCAGGGCCAGGGACCATTTATGAGTTGCTTGTACCCCACGGGGGACACTGGAGCCCTGTCTTGTGTGCTGGGGAGGTGCCAGGGGTCATTTTGGCGAGCAACTGGGACCCCCACACTGATTAAGCTGGGGACTGTGTGTGCTCTGGGGAGGTGCCAGGGACAGTGGAAAGCCGCTGGGACTGCACGTCATGTCGCTGGGCCGGTGCTCATGCTGGGGAGGTGCCAGGGACCATTTGGCGAGCCGCTCAGACACCGCACACGGTCGCTGGTGCCTTGTGGCGGGGGGAGGTGCCAGGCACATTTGGCTGGAGACCCGCTGTGACCCAGCGCGGTCTCTCGGGCCCGTCAGCGCTCTTGGGAGGGAGCCAGGGGCGATTTGTCGACCGCTGGGACCCGTTCGAATTCGCTGGGCCCAAGTTTGCGCTGGGATGGTGCCAGGGTCATTTTGGCGAGTCGCTGGGACCCCAGCAGCTGGGTTGCTGGGGCCTGTGGCTCTGGGGAGGTGCCAGGGACCCTTTGGCAAGCCGCTTGGACCCCCGTGGGTGTCGCTAATCCGTCTCGTGCTGGGGAGGTGCCAGGGACCGTTTGGTGAGCCGCTGGGACCCCAAGCTGGGTCGCTGGGCCCTGTGGGCTGGGGAGCTGGGACCCTCTTGGCGGGTTTGTTGGGGCCGTGCGTGCAGTGGGGAGGTGCCAGGGATGGTTTGGTGAGCCGTTGGGATAGCGATGGGAGTAAGCGGTGCACTTCCCTGCGTTGGTGGTGCCAGGGACCATTTAAGCAAGCCGGTGGAACCCCAGCGGCGGGTCGCTGGGGCCGTTCATGTGCTGGGAGATGCCAGGGATCATTTGCCCGAACAGCTGGGACCGGTGCGGGGTCGCTGGGGCCTGTGCGCATGCTGGGGATGCGGCAGGGGCGGTTTGGTGAGCCGCTGGGACCCTGCGTGGGGTTGCTGGTGCTTGTGTTGGCTGGGAGGTCCAGGGACCATTTGGCGAGCTGCGGGTCGTTTGGCCCTGTGCGTGTGCTGGGGAGGTGCCAAGGGTATTTGGCGAGCCGCTGGGAACCCACATGGGGTCGCTAGTGTCGTCTTGGCGTGCTGGGGAGGTGCCAGGGACGTTTGGCAAGCGCTGGGACAAGCTGGAGTAAGCTGGGCAGTGTGCACACGCTGAGGAGGTGCCTGGGAACATTTGGCAGGCCGCTTGTACATTTCTTGTAGTCGGGGTGGAGTCTGTGCGTTTGGCTGGGGTGGTGGGGACCTTTGGAGGCAGCTCAGACCCAGCGGGGTCTCTCAGGGACCGTGCTCGCGCTGAGTAGGTGCCGGGAGCATTTGCGAGGTTGGTGGGACTCTCGGGGGGTGTCGCTGTTCCCCATCGGCGCACTGGGACTATACCAAGAAGCTGGGGCCATGCCTCTCGCTGGGGTGGTGCTAGGGATATTTTTGGCCGCTGGGACCCAAGCGGTGTCGCTGGGCCCAAGTGCGTGTGCTGGGGAGGTGCCAGGGACTATGTGGCGAGCCGCTGGGACCCAGCGTGGGGCGCTGGGGCCCGTGCTCGTGCTGGGGAGGTTCCAGGTACTATTTGGAGGCGCTCGGACCCGCACGTGAATCGCTGGGCCCCGTCTTGGCGCAATGGGAGGTACCAGGGACCATTTGCCAAACTGCTTGGACCCGAGGCGTGGGAATTCGCTGAGTGTCTTGTCGTGTGCTGAGAACTGCCTGGGAGAGTTTGGCGAGCCGCTGTGACCCTGCAGGAGGTCCATGGTGGGTGCCAGGGACTGTTTGTGAGCCGCTGGGACCCGTGCGGTGTGGGGCCCTATCGCGTCTTATCGCTGGGCAGGACCCAGGGACCATTTGGCCGGTCGCTCATGCCCCCAGGGACACTGGGCCCTGTGCGCGGGAGGTGCCAGGGTCATTTTGGCGGCGAACTGGGACCCCACACTGATTCGCTGGGGACTGTGTGTGCTCTGGGAGGTGCCAGGGACAGTGGAAGCCGCTGGGACTGCGTCGTCATCGCTGGGCCCGCTGCTCATGCTGGGGGAGGTGCCAGGACCATTTTGAGCAGCTCAGACACACCAGACAGGTAAGCTGGTGCCGATCTGCTTGAGAGGTGCCAGGCACCGTTTGGCGAGCGCTGTGACCCTTGGGGTCTCCGGCCCGATCTTGGCGCTGGGAGGGGCCAGGGACGATTTGTCAGGCGCTGGGACCCTGCGCCGTTGGTCGCTGGGCCCAGTGGCGCTGGGATGGTGCCAGGGTCATTTGGCGAGTCGCTGGGACCCCAGCTGGGTTGCTGGGGCCTGTGCGCGCTCTAGGGAGGTGCCAGGGACCCTTTGGCGAGCTGCTTGGACCCCACGGGGTGTCGCTGAATCCGTCTTGGGCTGGGGAGGTGCCAGGGACCCGTTTGGTGAGCCGCTGGGACCCCAAGCAAAGTCGCTGGGGCCCGTGTGTGGGAGGTGCCTGGGAACATTTGGGACCCCTTGTACACCGGGTGGTCGTTGGGACTGTGCCCGTCGTGCAGTGGGGCAAGGGGCCCTTTGGGATGGTTTGGTGCAAAGTGCTGGGGATTGGGACCATTGCGGGCCTCTGGGTGCACTTCGCTGGGGTTGGTGAGGTGCCCAGTGACCATTTGGCTGGCGGTGGACCCCATGGGGCCCGCTGGGGCCCGTCATGTGCCAGTGGGGAGATGCCAGGGACCATTTGCCAAGCGGTGGGACCCGGGCGGGGTCGCTGGGGCCTGTTCATGCTGGGGAGGTGCCAGGGATCGGTTTAGTGAACAGCTGGGACCCTGGTGAGTTGCTGGGGCCTGTGCGCATGCTGGGGATCGCCAGGGGACGGTTTGGCGAACCGCTGGGACCCTCGTGGGGTTGCTGGTGCCGTGTGCGCTGGGGAGGTGCCAAGGAGTATTTGGCGAGCCGCTGGGAACCCACGTGGGATCGCTAGTGTCCATGCGCGTGCTGGGGAGGTGCCAGGGACCGTTTGGTGAGCCGCTGGGACCCCAAGCTGGGTCGCTGGGCCCTGTGCACGCGCTGGGGAGGTGCCAGGGAACATTTGGCGAGCCCTGGGACCCTGCGATAATCGCTGGGCCTTCGATTCGCTGGGGAGGTGCGAGGGACCATTTGGCGAGCCGCTGGGACCCCGCGCGGGGTAGATGGACCCTGTGCGCGCTTGGGAGAGGCCAGGGACCGTTTTGGAAGACGCTGGGACCCTGCGCAGGGTCGCTGGGCCCCGTCCGCGTGCTGGGGATGTGCCAGGGACGTTTGGGAAGCACCTGGGACCCTGGGGCGATGTCGCTGGGGCCCGTACCCGTGCTGGGGATGTGCCAGGGACCATTCGAACCCGCTGGGACCCGTTTAGGACCAAAGCCGGGACCAAAACTGGGTATTTTCTGGGATACTGCGAGCTCTGGGAAAGGACC
>JAHFZB010000995.1:0-19061 GCA_036884735.1 Huso huso
GAGAAATAGTGCCTTCATCAGCGTTATTGAATCTAGAAGAGACAGAGTCAAGCAGACCAGTTTGGGCTCCAGTGCCTTCATCAGTGTTATTGATCTAGAAGGGCCCAGTCAAGCAGACCAGCGTTTGGGCTCTAGTGCCTTCATCAGTGTTATTGAAACTAGAAGAGGCCGAGTCAAGCAGACCAGCGTTTGGGCTCCAGTGCCTTCATCAGTGTGATTCAAACTAGAAGGAGACAGTCAAGCAGACCAGCGTTTGGGCTCCAGTGCCTTCATCAGTGTTATTGAAACTACGAAGAGACCGAGTCAAGCAGACCAGCGTTTGGGCTCCAGTGCCTTCATCAGTGTTGAATTAGAAGAAACCAGAAGCAGACCTCGTTTGGGCTCTAGTCCCTTCATCAGTGCACTGAAACCAGAAGAGACGGGTCAAGCAGACCAGTGTTTGGGCTCTAGTGCCTTCATCAGTGTGATTGAAACAGAAGAAAGGAGTCAAGCAGACAAGCGTGGCTCAGGATTGACTACTCACTGTCATTTGCTCTCTGAACCTCAGGAAGGGGTAGAGTCTTTGTACCAGATGATTTTGGGGCGGGTTTCCATTCTTGCTGGTGCAAGTGCTGACCTATGAAAGAGGGAAATGGGAGGGGTTTAGAACAGGACAGCGTGCTGATTGGTCCAGGTCGATAGCTTATTTAATAACCATTTGCTACACAATAATTTTTGTTTCTATATTCTTACCTCTGACTTTTGAAGGGTCAGTCACTGGAGAATGATCTTGGTTTGGGGGCTGACTTCAGGGGTCTGTGGGGCAGCTAGGAGAAGGTTTAAAAAATAAATACATTCATAAATAAACAGACAAGCACTGCCTTCATCAGTGTTATTGAAAGTAGAAGAACCGAGTCAAAGCAGACCAGCGTTTGGGCTCTAGTGCCTTCATCAGTGTTGAAACTGAAACCGAGTCAAGCAGACCAGCGTTTGGCAAACCAGTGCCTTTGTGGAATCTAAAGTGCCTTCAATCAGTGTTTGTTGAAGTGTTATTGAAGAGACGAGTCAAAGCAGACCAGCGTTTGGGGCTCAGTGCCTTCATCAGTGTTGTTGAAACTAGAAGGGCCGAGTCAGCAGACCAGCGTTTGGGCTCCAGTGCCTTCATCAGTGTTACTGAAACTAGAGATTGAGTCAAGCAGACCAGCGTTTGGCTCTAGTGCCTTCATCAGTGTTGTTGTTGACACTAGAAGCTGAGTCAGGTATTGAAAATTGCACCAGTGATTTCATTGTGTTGTGGGTGTAGAGCCAGCTCTGACTGCTATCTGTGTGTCAGAGACATGCTGGGGGTTGATGGTATCTGCATGACCAGCTGTACCCGTCAAAACCTTGTAAAAACACCACCTACAATAACACAGCGTTGCTGTGGATCATATCCCTCTCTGATCTCCGGGCTGCCTTCACACACGCGGGTGTGGCTTGCTGCTGTTTTCCAAGCAGAACGAAAGGTTCTCATTTCTGTCGTCTTTTCCTCACTGCAGACTCCAAGCTGTGCGAGTAATGTTACTGTGTCTCTGCAAGGCAGTGTGTCTCGTGTGTGTCTGTCTCAGCTCCCTCTCATCTGTAGACTCACTGTAGACTCATACAGTAGCTGGTCTATGCGACAGTGGTTCCATCTCTCTACTATCATAATAATAATATCTTTATTTTATATAGCCTTTCATAGTGGACCACCATCACAAAGCGCTTTACAGAGCAGGCTGTGAGGCTGTGCATTATATACAGAGTCACTTACAATGGGACATTGATTTACATCTCAACCACAGGCGGAGCACAAGGAGGTTAAGTGACTTGCTCAGGGTCACAGTGAGTCAGTCAGTGGCAGAGGTGGGATTTGAACTGGTGACCTTCTGCTTACAAGCCCTGGACTTTAACCACTGGACCACACTGCCTGCTATACTCAGAGTATACCCACAGTGGGTCTGTGTCAGTGTGACGGTGGGTCTGTGTGACGGTGGGTCTCTGTGACAGCGTGTGGTGGGTCTCTGTGACAGCGTGACTCTCGGTCTCTCTCTCTGTATACTCACAGTAGACCCAGGTGTGCATTCCCCTCTCCGCTCCCGCCAGCCCCGCAGTGATCTGGCAGTGAAAGTCGCTCGTCTCGATCTCCACAGCTGAGAGAGAGAGAGAGGTCCTGGTCCACACTGACCCGGCCCGGCAGCTCTGTGTTCTTATCCGTGCCAGAGTCCGAGGAGCTGCGATAGGCAACTGGGTTGTCTATGTCGCCGGCGCTCCGCCTGAGAGACAGAGAGAGCGAGAGAGAGAGAGAGAGAGAGAGAGACAACAGGGTTGGCTGTGACTTGGAATGGCTGACAGACAGTAGCTGTGCACTTAGATGGCGCCACCAGTACCCTGCTGGACTGATGTAGCCTGTCATTGAGAATAGGAGAGCAGCACAGCCCCTCCCACCCAAACTGCACAAGATCAAACCTTTTATAATTAATTATTATCAGAGAGACAGACAGACAGACAGCCAGCCAGTACTAACGGGAGACAGGCTGCACACAGCTGTCTGTCTGACTGAAAGTTATTACTGACAACAGAGCAGTAGCGGTGAACGAACAGACAGACAGACAGACAGACAGACGGTGCACTCCACGATGAACCACTCCACTTATCACGTTGCTGGTCTTGCTGCTGAGGGAGTAGATGCAGGGGATGTGATGGACTTCCCCAGCTCTGCATCCACCTCCGGACAGAGAGACCTGGAGCACGGCCTGCCCGCCTGCAGAGAGAGGAGAGGAGAGGAGGCGCTTAGTGGCTTTCACTAGAGGAAACTTTAAAGGAGTTGGTTACCATGGCTTAACCAGACCTCTCTGTGCTTTTACAATGCTTCCCTATGCTTAACCAGACCTCTCTGTGCTTTTTTTACAATGCTTCCTATGCTTAACCAGACCTTTCTTGTGCTTTTACAATTCCTATGCTTTACCAGACCTCTCTGTGCTTTACAATGCTTCCTTTATGCTTAACCAGACTTCTGTGCTTTTACAATGCTTCCCTATGCTTAACCAGACCTCTCTGTGCTTTATAATGCTTCCTATGCTTTACCAGACCTCTCTGTGCTTACAATGCTTCCCATGCTTTACCAAGACCTCTGTGCTTTACAATGCTTCCATATGTTTTACCAGACCTCCCTGTGCTTTTACAATGCTTCCCTATGCTTTACCAGACCTCTCTGTGCTTTACAATGCTTCCCCATGCTTTACCACACCTCTCATGCTTCCATAATGCTTCCCTATGCTTTACCAGACCTCTCTGTGCTTTACAAAGCTTCCTATGCTTTCACCGTGCTTTATTCCCACATTGCTTATACTCTTCCTGTGGGAGCTTTAATAGCGACAGTGGTTTTAGGGAAACATTTTTACATCAGGTTAAATCCAAACCATGATGAACTGGCCCTTCCCGTAGGGTAAGTGTTATAAAGCACAGAGAGGCAAGCTAAATACAAAGTATAACCATGGGAAAACACAGGGGCAAGACTACCAGGGGAAAGGTTTATACGAGGAGCCTGCAGATCATGTATTTGGAACACGTGGCTGCAACTTAGTTTTCATGAGCTTCAGTAGAAAACAGCCACCAGTCACTGTGCCCCCCTCGAAATAATGTGAAGGAGCTGATTTACAACAGAGACAGACTGCAGCACCGGGGGCTATAGAGTCCCTTTTGTGTGCAGAGGGCAGGCAGTTGCTATGAAGAATGCAGCAAGAATGAATTAACTGCTGGTTTAAAAGATGCCTTCTAAATAGCCCCTCTGCTCCCTTCTCATTTCATACCCTCCCCTTTTCTAGCACTAGTAAACTTTTTCCAGACAGCAGATCATGCTGCCCCTCCCCTCACTCAAAAGATCTTTGTTTAGCGTCACAGCAATGTGCAGCTCCTCGACCCTCCGACCTTTTTCACTCCTCTGAAATGGGGGTCGTGAGGAGTCACGCAGCGCCTCAAGTGCTTGAGGAATGTAGGACCCGGATGGAAATTTCAGGAAGACCTGGAAAACTGCACCCAGCCATCAACACACTGGGAGATAGGGCACTTGCACTGCCAGGACCCCTGGGCTGTCTTCAAACCCTGCCAGTTCTGTCAGGATCTTTTTAGGTTTAGTTTAGAGACCAACTGAAATCGTCTTAATATTAAGCTCATGGAATGTTGAAGTGATTTCAAGTGCATTGAGGCGTGTCCCCTCCCTCCCTCCCTCCCCTCCCCTCCCTCTCCCTCCTCTCCCCTCCTCTCCCTCTCCCGGACTGGTTCAATGAACCTGTTCTCTGGACACTGGTGCTGTTGTTTTTGTCTGCCTCCCTATCACAGGGGGAATGTGAACAAAAACCTGACTTTAAACTCCGAGAATGGACACACACATGCAAACACAGCACACACACATACACACACACACACACACACACACACACACACACAAAGACACAGACACACACAGTGAGTGACACACACACACACACACACAGTGAGTGACACACACACACACACACACACACACACACACACATATCTTACTGTCAATGGTTACACAACACAATAGAGTTTCCACACTGCCATCAATTTCTCATCTACAACAATTCACATCCTAATAATGATGATGATGATGATGATGATGAAGATGATGATGATGATGAAGAAAACCACAACACTTCATTAATTTAACTGAGCCAGAGCCAGAGCAGCGCCTGGAAGCGTCCCACACTTCTTAAAGAGACTCTGATTTAGCAGCCTTTGTTTCTAGATTCCTCACGTTATCTAATCAAGGGCCGAGCTATGGAGCGCTTTGGTATTTTTTAAAGCTGACCCTGGTTAATATAATAAGCTCATTGGAGACACGGAGGCCGGCTCACTGCTGAAATATTTACTGGTTTTGACAATCTGTCGGGGAGAAGCCAGTCCTCGCTTCACGGGTTTACTCTTCATAAAACAAAATACTGACATGCAAGCCTTGCTGTTCAGGACCCTTATTAAAGTTTATCGGTATTTTTGCGTTTTTTTTTTTTTTACCATAGTGTACCCTGGCTTGCCATTTTATTAATATGCTTTTACCATGACTCTGTGCTCTACAATGCTTCCCTATGCTTTACTCAGACCTCTCTGTGCTTTTACAATGCTTCCCATGCTTTACCAGACCTCTCTAGTTTTACAATGCTTCCTTATGCTTTACCAGACCTCTCTGTGCTTTACAATGCTTCCTATGCTTTACCAGCCCTCTCTGTGCTTTTACAATGCTTCCCTATGTTTACCAGACCTCTCTGTGTTTTACAATGCTTCCCTATGCTTTACCAGCCCTCTCTGTGCTTTACAATGCTTCCCTATGCTTTTACCAGACCTCTCTGTGCTTTTACAATGCTTCCCATGCTTTACCAGACCTCTCTTGTGCTTTTACAATGCTTCCTATGCTTTACCAGACCTCTGTTCTTTATATGCTTCCCTATGTTTACTCAGCCTCTCTGTGCTTTTACAGCCTATATTTTACCAGACCTCTCTGTGCTTTACAATGCACAGGGACAGTCAGGTCTGTTGTTGTCAGTCCCGTTGAAGGGATATCGAACGTGTTGGACAGCGCTTTGTGTTCCTGTTCATATTAATCAGCCCCCGGAATTAATCTAAGTGGGACTAGCTGTCCTTCTCCCCAGAGGGGCAGATGGTGACTGGGTAATTGGTGGGGTAATTAGAGACTCCCGACTGACTGGTCGAGCACTCAGCTGGGGCTTCGTGAGGAAGGCGGGGGGTTTAATCCAACAGGGCAGCTTGGCAGCTAGAAGACCACCCCCCACCGGGCGGAGACCATGAGCCTTGTGCAGATGGCACCTGAGAAATCACTCTGACACACAGACACAGACAGATAGACACACCACAGACACAGATACAGATACACACACGCTGTATTGTGTTGAAAGCATTTTTAAGCACTCGGTAGAACTGTGCATCAGCGCACACACACACACACACACACACACACACACACACACTCCCCATTCACTGTCAGAGTGAAAGCCCAGCTCTCGTCACCGGACGCAAACCAACACAATGGCTCTTCCTGCTGCTCCCCTGTAATTAGAAGCTAAGTGGTTCATGCAGACAGACAGACAAACAGGCAGGCAGACAGACAGGCAGACAGACACACAGCGGGCTAATGCACCAGCCTCTAATTCCTGCCTTGCACAATGAAGTGAATGCATGCTCAAATCGAAGGACAGCTTTAGTGTTAATAGTAAGGTATACAGCAGCGGCCTCTGATCCAGACTTCTGAAGAAACTCACTCTGTCATTACAGCGGTACAGCCCAGCCAGTCTTGGCACTCTGCCAGTGAAAATGAAAAGGACAAGGCCACGCACTAGAACCAACTTGTATCAATGTTTCAATGTGGAGCCCCCCATTCCCCTGTACAGGTTCCCCACAGCAAAGAGTCCCACAGTAAAAGCACAGCAAAGTGCACATGCAGTGTAAAGGCAAGTTACTGATCATTGAAACCCATTGCTTATTCAAGTATGATATATGGAGGTTGTAGGTGTCTTATACTCGCTCTCTTTCATATATATATAATTTGAAAAAAAGGAAAACTGCTGTGTACCAACACTGTGCAAAATCAAAGAGAAAACAAAGGTTCCGGGACGACGGTGATCAATCAATCAATCAATCAATCAATTTTATATAGCGCCTTTCATAGTGGACCACCATCACAAAGCGCTTTACAAGAGACAGCATCAAGAAAATCATAATATTTTTAAATACAGAGAAATGCATAATACATGCTATCCAGGAAAAACAATGCATAATATTAAATACGGTGAAAATGCATAATACATGAACTAGTAGCAGCAACACAGCAGCTAAAAGCAGATATCAGGCTTAAAGAGCATGGAAAGCGAGAGAGAGGCAGGGTCTTGAGAGCTGATTTGAAGCGGCGACAGTGGGAGGCGTCACGCACCAGATCCAGCTCTCATGAGACTTGAGAATAGAATGTTCATTCCATGAGGTTCCAAATCAAATATATATATAGAAGAGAAAATTGATTCTGCATACAGCTGCAAAAACTAAACGTGGGACTTTCCTACAATTAATTAACTCCCACACTGACAGGGAAGTCGACATTGCCAAAAACAAATATCATAATGAAACAATACAAGCTGCAGATGCTGCGCTACAGAAATAACCCAACAGCCTGTCCAGCAAAACCCATTACCACAGATAAAACACAGCTGACACAAAACAATAGGCAATCCACACGGTGTGACATCCAGCGAACGACAAACGGAAATGCAGCGATTGCTATTAGAGGACAGGAAAAACATTCTCCTGTTCCAAATGTATTCGTGGCAAAATGTTTTCAATACAAACATATAGTGGAAAAAAAAAGGACACAATTTAAAAACCAGAACACAGGAATGAGATCTGAATTCAATAATGAAATGAATGAACGTGGCTCACAATCACCTGGTGGGTGAGTAAGAGGGTATGCAGCTGAATTCACAACGAACAGCTTCAGAACAGGTGGGGTCCAGGGGTCACAAATGGAGATTAGATAAAGGGGCTTTCAGAACAGAAAATAGGAGGCACTTTTTTACACAGAGAACTGTGAGGGTGTGGAACCAACTCCCCAGTAATGTTGTTGAAGCTGACACCCTGGGATCCTTCAATAGCTGCTTGATGAGATTCTGGGATCAATAAGCTACTAACAACCAAACGAGCAAGATGGGCTGAATGGGGCCTCCTCTCGTTTGTAAACTTTATGTTCTTAGAACTTCAGAGCGCGGAATATAATCCTGTGGGCTTCAGACAGGAATGCATTGGGAATTCAAAGTGTTACTGATGCCTTTCTGAGTCTGCTTCCTTTACCAGGTGATGGGGGGGGGTGGGGGTTGTCAAGGGCATTATTTCATCAGTATCACCCAGCTAAACATGTACAAGCAACAGCTGTATCTATGAACTGGATACGCGACACAGACACGCAGAGCTAAATATATACAACAGCACTTCAGAAGCTGGAGACAGGCATGGCCAGGTCTTGTGATGTCTGGTTCAAAGAGCCTCCACTCTCTGTTGAAGCAGATCCCCTCCCGATAATGCCTGGTGTTCAGAACGGACAGCCGCAGCGAAACCTCTGCAGTGACCCAAATCGGGGGCGATTCACTTCCGCGCCGAGTGCTTTGCAAGATCGTTTTTTTTAGATTTTAACTGCCGGTACGACGGGGTAAAGACACCAGCGCTCCCGGGAAAGAGGAAAATCCGCTACAAAAAAAAAAAAAAAACACCACTCGGGGAGTGAGCTGCCATGGAGCGGTGGAGCGAGTTGTAAAGGTGAGGGAAGGACAGCTTGTCCTGGGTTTGGAAAGCGACTCGTGAATGAAGGGATTTATTTCATGCCTGCCGGAAAATACTTCTTGAAGGGGAGTCAGCGTATCAGCACACCCCAAATCTATCTATCTATCTATCTATCTATCCACCTCTCTATCTATATATAGATACAGACTGCAGTGTGAGTGTGCAGGAGTGAATCTCTCTGGAGCTCTCTGCAGCAAGTCTTTCTCATAGTAAAAGCACAGCACAGTGAAAGCATGGTAAAGCATAGGCGAGCATTGCAAAGCACTGGGGAGGGGGAGGGGCTGTGTATTATATTTCAGTAAGCGTTAGACTCCTGTGAAGGTTGGGTAATAGAATTTGGTTCAAAACTGCAACAGCAGCAGCCTCTTGAGCGAGTCCAGCTGGTCTGCAGAGCCCAGCAGCGCTGGTGAAGACAGGCAGACCCTGACAGACAGGAGACAGATTCGCTGCTCCAATGCCAGCTGGACCCCAGCGATCCCGCCTCGCTCACACGCTGCAGGAACGTGGGACCGTCCCGGAAAGAATCAGTTTACAGGACTGAGTCTCCTCACAGCCTGGAGTGCTGTCCTTTATAGAAGTGTCTCGCAGTGAAAGCATAGGCAAGCATTGCAAATCTTTCTCTCTCTCTCTCTCTTTCTAGCGAGACTAGCGAGGCTGTTTTTTAAACTTTTCATTCCTTCAAGAACAGTCACAAGATTTCTGCTGCTGCTTCCGATTTAACACAGAGCGTTCCGAGGGGCTTCTCCCTTCAGTGCTGACTGAGACTGTAAATTCAACCTCCTATTAGCTTTATTAACATGATCACTGCTCCCCTGGCTCAAAGGAGCGCTGACCATCTTTAAAACCCATTCTCTCACCTCTTATTAGCTTTATTAACATGATCACTGGACCTCTTTTAAAGAATGCTGACTGAGGAGTTCAAATCTAATCTTATATCAGCACGATGTATCGCAGTCAGAGAATGGCTGGAATTTAAAATCTGTTTTTCAGCACAAAACAAAAAACTCAAAACCAGAAAGCGCTTGGGAGAATGTTTTGACTGAGAGCACAGATCAACACCTGACTCACAGACAGCTGGAACAGCAGATCAGATCAGGAAGAAAAACAACAGTTTGGAAGCACTGTCTGTAGATGATTAGCCAGCTCACCTCACCGCTGTGCTGTAAACACGACGGCCTCCTCAACGGAGACGCTACAAATCTCTGTGTCTATGCTTTACCATACCTCTGGGTGCTTTACAATGCTTGCCTATGCTTTACCAGACCTCTCTGTGCTTTACAATGCTTCCCTATGCTTTACCAGACCTCTCTGTGTTTTACAATGCTTCCTATGCTTTTACCAGACCTCTCTGTGCTTTACAATGCTTCCTTATGCTTTACCAGACCTCTCTGTGCTTTACAATGCTTCCCTATGCTTTACCAGACCTCTCTGTGCTTTACAATGCTTCCCTATGCTTTACCAGACCTCTCTGTGCTTTACAATGCTTCCCTATGCTTTACCAGACCTCTCTGTGCTTTACAATGCTTCCCTATGCTTTACCAGACCTCTCTGTGCTTTACAATGCTTCCCTATGCTTTACCAGACCTCTCTGTGCTTTACAGTGATGCTCTGTGCTTTACCAGACCTCTCTGTGCTTTACAATGCTTCCCTATGCTTTACCAGACCTCTCTGTGCTTTACAATGCTTCCCTGTGCTTTACCACACCTCTCTGTGCTTTATTACACTTTGCTTTTACTATGGGGGAACTTCAATAATGGAACTTGTTGCGTTGTTTAGACAGGGAATGTAACAGGTTAGGGTTAAGAGTGAAATAAGTCTGGAAAAACAAAAGCAGCTAACGAGCTAACTGCTTAACGAAACCAAACAGAGGTGGCGGGGGGGGGGGGGGAGGATAATTAGCAGACTCCCGCCAGCACGCAAACTGTACAAACAAAGAAGGACAGGCTTGTTTGAGCTCGCTGGAATGTGGGAATAGGTTTAGCTGCCGGGAGCCGGTAGATGTAATCATTCTTGTCCACTCCAGCGCTTCACAGCCAGTCATTAACCAGCAGCAGGTGTTACAGAGCCCAGAACAGCTGCGAGGAGGCAGGGGGAGGGGATGAGGGACAGGCCAGGGGGGGTTCTAGAAGCTCCGCGGGAGTCAAAACGAGTCTGAACACGGCAGCCTGTTAACAACACTGCAACAAAACAGGAGCGCCCACGGTCAGCTGGGTGCAAGTGTGCAAGCCAGCCTTTCAACACAGGTATAAACTCAGCCAGCTCAGTGAGACACACATCACAGTTTGCACACCTTGAAATGCTTCCCTGTGCTTTACCAGACCTCTCTGTGCTTTTACAATGCTTCCCTATGCTTTACCAGACCTCTCTGTGTTTTACAATGCTTCCCTATGCTTTACCAGACCTCTCTGTGCTTTACAATGCTTCCCAATGCTTTACCAGACCTCTCTGTGCTTTACAATGCTTCCCTATGCTTTACCAGACCTCTCTGTGCTTTACAATGCTTCCCTATGCTTTACCAGACCTCTCTGTGCTTTACAATGCTTCCTATGCTTTACCAGACCTCTCTCTGTGCTTTACAATGCTTCCTTATGCTTTACCAGACCTCTCTGTGCTTTACAATGTTCCTCAGTGTTATTGAAACTAGAAGAGACCGAGTCAAGCAGTCAAGTCTATGGGCCAGTGCTTTCAGCAGTCTTAATGTCTTCTCACTGATCAGCATTAATCAGTGCGGTTGACCCTGTCAGTTTTGATACAGGACAGACTGTCTTCTCATTAAAATCAGGTGCTCTTGTAGTTTGGCACAAAACAGAGAGAGAGAAAGTAGCACAGTTCCTTGCGGGACCCCCTCCTGATGGGGGGGTGGGAGGGGGTGGTAGACGTCTCTTGGACAGGTGGCACATGCCAGCGGGCTCACTCATATTAATGGGGGGGGGGGTCGAGCCTCTTGAGAGCACTTAGAGACACCACCCCTGCACTTCAATAGGAACAGGGCACAAGATACATTCATACAGAAGTCAATACAATGCAGCCCTCTGAAATGTCTTTATAATATATAGCACTAGACCCTGATATTGATGTGATCCAGCCCTCTGAAATGTCTTTATAATATATAGCACTAGACCCTGATATTGATGCGATCCAGCCCTCTGAAATGTCTTTATAATATACAGCACTAGACCCTGATATTGATGCGATCCAGCCCTCTGAAATGTCTTTATAATGTATAGCACTAGACCCTGATATTGATGAGATCCAGCCCTCTGAAATGTCTTTATAATATACAGCACTAGACCCTGATATTGATGCGATCCAGCCCTCTGAAATGTCTTTATAATATACAGCACTAGACCCTGATATTGATGAGATACAGCCCTCTGAAATGTCTTTATAATATATAGCACTAGACCCTGATATTGATGCGATCCAGCCCTCTGAAATGTCTTTATAATATATAGCACTAGACCCTGATATTGATGTGATCCAGCCCTCTGAAATGTCTTTATAATATATAGCACTAGACCCTGATATTGATGCGATCCAGCCCTCTGAAATGTCTTTATAATATACAGCACTAGACCCTGATATTGATGCGATCCAGCCCTCTGAAATGTCTTTATAATGTATAGCACTAGACCCTGATATTGATGAGATCCAGCCCTCTGAAATGTCTTTATAATATACAGCACTAGACCCTGATATTGATGCGATCCAGCCCTCTGAAATGTCTTTATAATATACAGCACTAGACCCTGATATTGATGCATCCAGCCCTCTGAAATGTCTTTATAATATATAGCACTAGACCCTGATATTGATGCGATCCAGCCCTCTGAAATGTCTTTATAATATATAGCACTAGACCCTGATATTGATGTGATCCAGCCCTCTGAAATGTCTTTATAATATACAGCACTAGACCCTGATATTGACGTGATCCAGCCCTCTGAAATGTCTTTATAATATATAGCACTAGACCCTGATATTGATGCGATCCAGCCCTCTGAAATGTCTTTATAATATATAGCACTAGACCCTGATATTGATGTGATCCAGCCCTCTGAAATGTCTTTATAATATATAGCACTAGACCCTGAAATGTGATATTGATGTGATCCAGCCCTCTGAAATGTCTTTATAATATACAGCACTAGACCCTGATATTGATGCGATCCAGCCCTCTGAAATGTCTTTATAATATACAGCACTAGACCCTGATATTGATGCGATCCAGCCCTCTGAAATGTCTTTATAATATATAGCACTAGACCCTGATATTGATGCGATCCAGCCCTCTGAAATGTCTTTATAATATATAGCACTAGACCCTGATATTGATGCGATCCAGCCCTCTGAAATGTCTTTATAATATATAGCACTAGACCCTGATATTGATGCAATCCAGCCCTCTGAAATGTCTTTATAATATATAGCACTAGACCCTGATATTGATGCAATCCAGCCCTCTGAAATGAATATGCACCAGACCCTGATATTGATGCAATCCAGCCCTTATTTATATACAGCACTAGACCCTGATATTGATGAGATCCAGCCCTCTGAAATGTCTTTATAATATATAGCACTAGACCCTGATATTGATGCGATCCAGCCCTCTGAAATGTCCTCTTCAGTGGAATAACAAACGCGTATCCCACGCTAGATATCCCCACGCTTGTGGTAGAAATATTTCATTTCTTCACTTTACAACAACTTCCCAGAACAGCAAGACCTTGGGTTCAAAGTTGACAGAACTGGAATGTTGAATTATCCCCTAGACCCCCTCCGACCCCCCTCCTGGACAGTCGCACAGTGCCACGTGTTGCCACGGTTACAGGGTCGAAGGCCATGTCACCTCTAACGACCCTTATCATAACATTACAAGCTTCAACGAACCAGGAACTGGGGGAGGAAGCAAGCCTTGCTGTTAGTGTTTGAAACAGCCTTGAAAACCCGGCTCGCATGGGATTTAATGACAAGTCCATGAAACAAACCCGTCCTTCGCTAGCGATACCCTGTCCTCGCCCCCCGACTGACGGATCGAGGAGATTTCGAGTTTCTCCCCTTATGAAGGGTGTAAGGGTTCCTCGTGTGCCGATGAATCACGTTCTCCTCGCACCACGTGTCGGGTGGCGACGGAGCTCTGTGTCGTTTGTATCGGGTACAGCGGCGCCTCTTGGATAAAGAATAAAGCTGTTTTATATTTGAAGACATCCTTGAGTCTTAACGTAAATGAACCATCATTAAATCACCGTTTTAATCTCATGTATCCTACAAGAATGCACTCAGGACCGCCGCACGTATCGCGACATACAGAACGCATACATGAAATTCATATATAGGCAAGAGATGTATGAAATTATATATGAAACCACCACCCTCCCCTCCCCTCCCCTCCCCTCCCTAAACAGAAATAAACCCGGAGCTATAAAAAACAAATCAGGGGTCATCTCTAAATTACCTCCCCACTTCCGAATGTTTCTCAAGGGACCGTGAAATAAAGGATCGATTCCCAGCCCTATTAAAAATGCAGCCGCTTTGAAACAATCTCGTTCTCAGCATGCCTGAGGTGTTTTTTTTTGTTTCCATCTAGTTATTAATATTTCTTTCCCATTATTTATCCATTAAAAAACACACACACACACACACACACACACACACACACACACACACACACCCACACCAACAACTTTATGCGACCGAATTTATCAATAAATAAATAAATAAATAAATAAAATTGTATATAAAAATATAAAATACAATGATAATGAAAAAGTAATGAACTTTGGGGCTCTGCGCTTATCTAGAGAGCGTTTTGTTTTTCATTAAGACGAGAGGCCCGTGTTGTGTTGTATGATAAAGCGTTGAAATGCTGATATATTAAAGTGCATGGAGAGAGAGAGAGAGAGAGAGAGAGAGAGAGAGAGAGAGAGAATACTTGAGAGATGTTTAATCATTCCAACCCGGTTTAAAACCCGGGTTTAAAATATATTTACTTCATAGATTTGCTTCATGTCTAGATGAATTTTAATAACGTATTTGACAAAGACTGTAGGGGTTCATCACTAAGCCTTTGAATAAAACCACTAAGCATACAGTGGCCAGCCCAGTTACTTTCATTTAAATTCAGACTACAATGAACATGCTAAATAGAATAGTCTCAGATTAACTGTACCATGCTTGGACTAAGCCTGACCCCTCTCTCTGTTTCGAAAAAATCCCCTACGCAAGCAGTTTTCAGACACCCTGTTTACCTGCCAAGGCTGGAGGATGGGATTCACCTGCCATAGCATTGTCAATGGGGTGCAGCTCTAATTGTAGGAGGTAGGGAGCGGGTTTGCAAATAGTGGGTAGTTACATCGTTGACTGCGTGGTAAATGACATCACAAACACATTATAAAACACGGTAATCCATGGTAATCTATAGTAAATGCATAGAACCACCCAGGCAAAAGCATGGGGGGGGCCTACAAAAATCATTAACCTTGACAAACTTCTGTACGGGTGCGAGCGGGATCTGGATGGTGCGGACATGTCGGCTCTAGTCTAGGATTTGTGTTTTTCATCCTCTGTTTATATTACATCGGTTTCTGAATCTAATCATCTTGAGCTGGAGCGGAGTGCTGTGTCTATACATTATGCATGACTCCTTTATCCCAGCAATCTTCTCCTCTCTCATCCTTCAAATCACCGTTTCATCCCTCCTTCACTCCCTGGAGTCTCCAACCTGCCTCTCAGCGAAAGCGCGTTAGCAAACATGACTGTACGACACACACAGAGAGCTTTTACTGTGAGGATCCAGAACAGATACCCCCCACCACCACCACTAAACACTAAACACCCTTTAATCACAGCTCAGCAAATGTGACACAGTCAGTGACAGCATTGTAAAGCGCAGTGAAGTCTGGTAAAGCATAGGGAAGCATTGTAAAGCGCAGTGAAGTCTGGTAAAGCATAGGGAAGCATTGTAAAGCACAGAGAGGTCTGGTAAAGCACAGGGAAGCATTGTAAAGGACAGAGAGGTCTGGTAAAGCATAGGGAAGCATTGTAAAGGACAGAGAGGTGTGGTAAAGCATAGGGAAGCATTGTAAAGCACAGAGAGGTCTGGTAAAGCATAGGGAAGCATTGTAAAGCACAGAGAGGTCTGGTAAAGCATAGGGAAGCATTGTAAAGCACAGAGAGGTCTGGTAAAGCATAGGGAAGCATTGTAAAGCACAGAGAGGTCTGGTAAAGCACAGGAAGCATTGTAAAGGACAGAGAGGTCTGGTAAAGCATAGGGAAGCATTGTAAAGCACAGAGAGGTGTGGTAAAGCACAGGAAGCATTGTAAAGCACAGAGAGGTCTGGTAAAGCATAGGGAAGCATTGTAAAGCACAGAGAGGTCTGGTAAAGCACAGGGTAACCGTGGGAAAAGCATGGGGGAGGAAAACTTTGAAAATCCCATTAAATCTACTTTCCCGTCTTAAAGAAAAAAATACACAGGGGTTATTTTTTCCATCGCATTCCTGGCAATGAAGTTTAAACTCTGTGACTTCCAGAGAGCTCTCAGAATCGTGTCTAAACTACATCAGCTGCAGCAGCATTAGGACCATTCCTTCCCACAGGGGGCGGAACGAAAGATCAAACTTGTTCTGTGTGTTTTTATTTACTGCTGTGTTTCCAAGAGGGGCGAGTGTTGCCGGGGGAACAGGTTAGTGGTTACACTCCGGTGTGCCCGCTGCACTCAGAGACATGTTTCACAGCTCTACTGGGACCCCAGGGGTGTTTTCATTAGCAATTAATGAAACAGAAAATGATTGAGAGAGATGGTGTGAGTCTCAGCGACTCGTTACTACAGAGCAGCGGAGTCACGTGACCACACAGAGACCACGCTGAGCGGCGGCTCCTTGTGTTAATTACAGAAGTGCAGTTTAATCACATGGAGTGGCTCAGGACAGACTGCTCCACCCTCCCTCTCCCTCTCCCTTCTCCATCTCCCTTTTAATTATGTAACAATTCAAGCAGTTATAACTGGATTTAGACTGATCAAATCCGATGGGAAAAGGTTACCCATCCGGAAATCATAAAAACAGTGAACCTGATCCAGGACAAGGGGAGCAGGTGACTCGGCATATCGAAACCATGATGGTGCCCCCCTCTCGACTGTGTCTCGTGATTCAGGCTCAGTCCTCTCTCTCCTGGCTGTGTCTCCTGATTCAGGCTCAGTCCTCTCTCCTGGCTGTGTCTCCTGATTCAGGCTCAGTCCTCTCTGTCTCCTGGCTGTGGCTCCTGATTCAGGCTCAGTCCTCTCTCTCCTGGCTGTGTCTCCTGATTCAGGCTCAGTCCTCTCTCCAGGCTGTGTCTCCTGATTCAGGCTCAGTCCTCTCTCTGGCTGTGTCTCCTGATTCAGACCTCAGTCCTCTCTCCTGGCTGTGTCTCCTGATTCAGACCCAGTCCTCTCTCTCCTGGCTGTGTCTCCTGATTCAGGCTCAGTCCTCTCTCTCCTGGCTGTGTCTCCTGATTCAGGCTCAGTCCTCTCTCTCTCTCCTGGCTGTGTCTCCTGATTCAGGCTCAGTCCTCTCTCTCTCCTGGCTGTGTCTCCTGATTCAGGCTCAGTCCTCTCCTCTCTCTCTGGCTGTGTCTCCTGATTCAGGCTCAGTCCTCTCTCTCCTGGCTGTGTCTCCTGATTCAGGCTCAGTCCTCTCTCTCCTGGCTGTGTCTCCTGATTCAGGCTCAGTCCTCTCTCTCTCTCTCCTGGCTGTGTCTCCTGATTCAGGCTCAGTCCTCTCTCTCTCTCTGGCTGTGTCTCCTGATTCAGGCTCAGTCCTCTCTCTCTCTCTCGTGGCTGTGTCTCCTGATTCAGGCTCAGTCCCCTTGCCTCTATGCTGGCTTGTTTGCATGTCTTGTGTGTCTGCAGGCTCTGTTGTCTGGCTGGATTGCATGCAGCGGGCTGTGTAAACACACCCGCATGGAATTGTTTGATCAGGCTCAGACCTTCAAAACACTTTTTTTTAGCTGTGTCTTGCTTGTCCAATGTTGCTGCTCGAACTTGATATAGTTTCTGTGTTTGTGTACCTGTGTCTGTATCCATTGATGTGGAAAGAAAGAGAGAAAGAAAGAAAGTAGGGAAGAGAGGGTGAAAGAAAAAGAGAAAAGGAGAAAGGAAAGGGGAAGAAAGAAAAAAAGGGAAGTAAGAAAGTAGGGAAGAGGGAAGGAAAGAAAGAATGAAAAAAGAAAGGAAGAGAAGGAAAGACAGAAGGAAAGAAGGAAAAAAGAAAACGGAAAGAGAGAAAGTAGGAGAAGACAGACGGAAAGAAAGAAAGACAGAACAAAAAAAAAAAAGAAAAGAAAGAAAGAAAGAAAGAGACAGAAGGAAAAAGAGAGAGAGAAGGAAGTGGCTGCTGCTGCAGTTCTGGTCCGCCGGACTCTGCTGCTTCAAAGCTCCCAGTTAATCCCTCTCCTGGTTTCTGAGCTAGGCCCTTCTTGGAAACGGTCGTCAGGATACAGGCTGGTCCCCACCCCTGCCCCCCCCAGGAAATTCAGCAGTTCAGTTCCTCTTGAATATGGGGTGTGCTGCTGTGTGTCTGTCAACCCCAGGCTCAGTCCTCTCACACAGCTTACATTATCGCTCAGAAAAACTCAACTTCTTCAGTTTCATAACACTGATGAAGGCACGAGCCAAGAAAAACCTCTGTGCTTGATTGAGAAGTGCAGCTCAATTCTCTCTCTCTCTCCCTCTCCCTCCCTCAGCTGTGCTGATTTTCTCCTGATTGAAGGCTCCACACTGAACCCCTGAGACAAAGCCCTGCCTATGTGGAAAGCTTTTGTTGACAGAGCTGCTCTCCTTTCCCAGTGTCTGAGACAACAGGGTTGTCTGGCTGCTAATCAAACACACAGAGGCACAGAAACACAGAGACCACAAGCACACCGAAACAGAGACAAGCACACAGAGACCACGGAAATGGGGGAGCGGGGGGAAACAGGGGGCTGGGGGGAGACCACGGAAATACAGAGACACAGAAACACTTTTTTTTTAGCTGAGCACACAGACACCACGGAAACACAGAGACCAAAGCACACCGGAAACAGAGACAAGCACACAGAGACCACACGAAACACAGAGACCGTGAAACAGAGACATGTACACAGAGACCACGCAAACACAGATCCATTGATGAAACAGAGACAAGCACACAGAGACCAAACACAGAGACCACAAGCACAGAAAAACAGAGACAAGCACACAGAGAGGAAAGAGAGACCAAAGGAACCAAAACAGAGACAAGCACAAGAGACCACACAAACACAGAGACCACAAGGATAATGAAAACAGAGACAAGCACACAGAGACCACGGAAACACAGAGACCACAAGCACACCGAAACAGAGACAAGCACACAGAGACCACGCAAACACAGAGACAACAAGCACACCGAAACAGAGACACAAGCACACAGAGACCACGGAAACACAGAGACCACAAGCACACCGAAACAGAGACAAGCACACAGAGAAAAGACCACAAGCACAGAAACAGAGAAAGCAGGAGACCACAAGCACACCGAAACAGAGACAAGCACACAGAGACCACGGAAATACAGAGACCACAAGCACACTGAAACAGAGACAAGCACACAGAGACCACGGAAACACAGAGACACAGAAACAGAGACAAGCACTCAGAGACCACAAATACCTATTTTTAGACAGTGAAATGCAGTGAAATAAGCT
>JAHFZB010000996.1:0-19000 GCA_036884735.1 Huso huso
ACAGAGCTGCAAACTGCCCCTCTGATCTGCACAAAAGACGATCCTGACTGAACAAAACTAACAGCCTTTATACCTTTCTAGACCTCCCCTCCCCAGAATAAACCATTCTGCAGGTGGGTATATAGAAACAAACCAGCAAACAGTTATCAAGAATAAAGAAAGTATTCAAAAGAAACAAATCAATGAAAAATATATATATATATATATATATATATATATATATATATATATATATATATATATATATATAACATTAATCTAACACGTGCATTAAAACTATGCTTTAAAACAAGCAGAGGGAAACGTACTTAAAATCAGCTGTCCCCCCCTTCAATATCTTCTCAGGTACTGCCCTGACTACAGGAAGTCAGTACTCAGGGAAGTCAATAAAAGCTTCCCTCACCAACATGGCTGCTTCCCCCCACTTCCTGTCAAGATGGAGGACCTCACCACCACACCCAACCTCAGGTTACCTGAACCATTGCATATCAGTTTATCTCAACAATAGTACTGCAATCCATTGTTCTGGAAGTGTGCTCTTTCCAAACCAGCTCTCTAAACCGTACTCTTCATTAACCTTTTTTTTGTTGTTCAGGACACTCCCAACCACAGGCCTCCAGTCCCGTGCAACAGGGAAGTGAATTTTTTTTATTATTTTCCTTACTAGACACAAGGATCAGCAACACCATACAAAAACAGTTTAAAAACATTTGCAGTAAATGTCCAGATACATACTGAGACAATGTGAGGGTCTCCTCCCTCACACTCCTCCTCCTCCTCATCATCATCCTTATCTTCCTCATCAGGTCAATCAGGCTTGGCTGTTTCCACACTTGACTCCTTGACCGTTGTGACTTGAGACTTGACATAAATATGTATATTAGAACAAACAGTTCTAGTAAATGTCCACACGGTGGCAGCATTGTATAAGGAATAAGAACATAAGAAAGTTTCCAAACGAGAGGAGGCCCCATTCAGCCCATCTTGCTCATTTGGTTGTTAGTAGCTTATTGATCCCAGAATCTCATCAAGCAGCTTCTTGAAGGATCCCAGGGTGTCAGCTTCAACAACATTACTGGGGAGTTGGTTCCAGACCCTCACAATTCTCTGTGTAAAAAAGTGCCTCCTATTTTCTGTTCTGAATGCCCTTTATCTAATCTCCATTTGTGACCCCTGGTCCTTGTTTTTTTTTCAGGTTGAAAAAGTCCCCTGGGTCGACATTGTCAATACTTTTTAGATTTTGAATGCTTGAATCAGATCGCCCAGTAGTCTTCTTTTGTTCAAGACTGAACAGATTCAATTCTTTGAGCCTGTCTGCATATGACATGCCTTTTAAACCCGTATAATTCTGGTTGCTCTTCTTTGCACTCTTTCTAGAGCAGCAATATCTTTTTGTAACGAGGTGACCAGAACTGAACACAATATTCTAGGTGAGGTCTTACTAATGCATTGTAAAGTTTTAACATTACTTCCCTTGATTTAAATTCAACACTTCTCACAATATATCCGAGCATCTTGTTAGCCTTTTTATATTTCCCCCCACATTGTCTAGATGAAGACATTTCTAAGTCAACATAAAATACTAGGTCTTTTTCATAGATTCCTTCTTCAATTTCACTATCTCCCATATGATATTTATAATGCACATTTTTATTGCCTGCGTGCAGTACTTTACACTTTCCTCTATTAAATGTCATTTGCCATGTGTCTGCCCAGTTTTGAATGGTGTCGAGATCATTTTGAATGACCTTTGCTGCTGCAACAGTGTTTGCCACTCCTCCTATTTTTGTGTCCTCTGCAAATTTAACGAGTTTGCTTACTATACCAGAATCTAAAATCATTAATGTAGATTAGGAATAGCAGAGGACCTAATACTGATCCCTGTGGTACACCACTGGTTACCTCACTCCATTTTGAGGTTTCTCCTCTAATCAGTACTTTCTGTTTTCTACCTGTTAACCACTCCCCTAATCCATGTGCATGCATTTCCTTGAACCTACCATGCTCAGTTTGAGAATTAATCTTTTATGCGGGACTTTGTCAAAGCTTTCTGGAAATCTAAATAAACCATGTCGATAAGCCAAAGTTATCCATTTTCAATGCTGCATCCTCAAAAAAATCAAGCAGGTTAGTTAGACACGATCGCCCCTTTCCTAAAAACCATGCTGACTGTCTCCCAGGATATTGTTACCATATAGGTAATTTTCCAATTTGGATCTTATTATAGATCCATAAGTTTACATATAATACAAGTCAGGCTTATTGTCTGTAGTTACCTGGTTGGTTTTTGTCTCCCTTTTGTGGATCGGTATTACGCTTGCAATTTTCCAGTCTGTCAGTACAACCCCTGTGTCAAGAGACTGTTGCATGATCTTGGTTAGCGGTTTGTAAATAACTTCTTTCATTCTAGTAATGTTCATTTCTGTCTCTCTCTGGCCTTTCTAACTTCCTTTTTGACTTGTGTTTGCAGTTCCAAACAGGAGGAGTGGCAAACACTGTTGCAGCAGCAAAGGTCATTCAAAATGATCTCGACAGCATTCAGAACTGGGCAGACACATGGCAAATGACATTTAATAGATGAAGGTGGATGGTACTGCACGCATGCAATACATTTCTCCCCCCTTCCTTTCTATATTGGTTCATTGTGGGCTCTAGTTTTTTATTTAACATCACTGAGTCCCTTGTCCCTGTGGATTGCAACCACAATGTAGAAACATCTAGAGAATGGATGGGAATGGGCAATAAACATCACTGCTGTTTCTCTTAAAGCGTGTTTATTTATTTCGAATACTGGACCCTGTCTTAATACTGGATCACATTCTGAATATGAATATAGCTGAATTATTAATTGTAGGTAATACTTAGAATACCAGATACACATTTAGCATTAAAAAGCAATCCATGTGATTTCTTTACCAGTCGCTCATTATTTTTGTGTATCAGCCTCCACACAAAGCCGAAGCGCGGTGCGGTATACTGTAATGATGCTCCAGTCAGTGTGCCCGGACTGCACCTGAACCATCTTAAAAACACGAAGCCTCCAATAAGCTCATTTGTAAAAGTTAGTAAAGAATGGCGCCATATATAATCTAAGGAAGTTGAATGTGAACTCCTAGCTGGAGCAACGAGAGGGAGAGAGGGGCGGGCAGAGAAGGAGGCGGAGACGCTGTTAGGCAACCGCTCCTGAACATTCCACTCCGCTGAGCAGAGACCGTTAGGATTTAAAATGCTAAAGTTCCGAGCGCCGTTAGTATGGGTTGCCAGAAATGAGGAGAAAATAAATACAGCTTTTTATAAATGTGTGCATTCAGATATCATTTATACATCTAGTTACAACATTTAACAGTTAGCTAAATATTTAACTAAATATTAAATCTCTTAACTAGATTTAACATTTAGCTAAATATTTAAAAAAATCTTAAATCTCTTAACTAGCTTTAACATTTAACTAAATATTTAAATAAATCTTAAATCTCTTAGCTAGATTTAACATTTAGTTAAATATTTAACTGGCAGCAAACTCTGGAGTTTGTATGCAAATGAGCGTTTCACGCGATTTGATTGGCTCTTGTAATGTTGAAATTTGCATGTTTATCAATTAGCATAAAATAAGTGCATAGCATAAGTGTGTGTGTGTGTCAGTACCTGTGTGTGTGTGTGTGTGTGTGTGTGTGTGCGTGTCAGTACCTGCAGGGAAATCTGTGTTGTGTGAAAGGTGAATTTTTCCATTCTTAGATAAATCAGCAGAAAATATTGCTATTATCAATCGATACAAAACGTATAGCATTTAATATTTAGAGGAAAAAACATGCATTTGATCTCCCTAATAAAAATATACCCTTTAATTCCAGTCTAAAGTCAGCTTACTAAACATTAATTATATGTGTGTGTGTGCGGGTGAGTACCTGTGTTGTGTGTGCATGTCATTATATGTTTGTGTGTGTGTGTGCGTGTCTGTACCTGTGTGTGTCCGTTTCAGTACTTGTGTGTGTGTCAGTACCTATGTGTGTGTGCGGGTCAGTACCTCTGTGTGTGTGTTAGCACCTGTGTGTGTGAGTGTGTGTGTCTCTGTGTGTGTTTCTCGGTGTGTGTGTTTGTGTCTCAGTGTGTGTGGTTGCATTTGTGTCAGTGTGTGTCTCGGTGTCTCAGTGTGTGTGTGTGTGTCAGTACCTGTGTGTGTGTGCGTGTCAGTACCTGTGTGTGTGTGTGTTTGTTTGTCAGATCCTGTGTGTGTGTGTGTGTCTCTGTGTCTCTGTGTGTGTGTGTGTGTGTGTCTCAGTGTGTGTCTCTGTGTGTCTCTCAGTGTGTGTGTCTGTCGCAGTCTCAGTGTGTGTGTGTGTCTCAGTCACTTCAAGTCATACAAAGAGCATTTCAAGTGGAGTGATAAAGTGGAGCGAAGCGATCAAAAAAAGGTTCCAAGTTAGAAGCAAGAATTGTGTGAATCTTGGGCTGCAGCACCTTTCCAAGTGTGCCTATTTGCTTGATGCTTGACAAGATTGGCCTGATTGCTTCTCCTAACTTGGTCTTTTGTGTTTGATATCACCCCTTTAAATGGCTGTTGCGTTTTTCTAAGTTGTTTTTTTACATTGACAATGTTTTTGTCATGGGATTGAGAGGAGTTAGAGAAACGTGTTTGAAACGACCGAGAGTCTCTATACAGCTCCAAGAGTTTAGCTGTTTTCACCATGTTGCAGCGGCAAAACGAAATCACTTAGAATTACCATCTGTACCAAAAGACTGAAACACTCTTACATCAAATGTGATAGAAAAATATATATATACACAGTACATGTATATCATCCTCCTCCTCATCCTCATCCTCCTCCTCATCCTCATCAGTTCAATCAGGGTGGCTGTTTCCAGACTTGACCCTTGACCGTTGTGTAGCAGTCGTGTTTATTTCTTAGCAGACTTCCTTATCCAGACTCCGTTATCCAGGGTGACTTGCAATTGTTACAAGTTCTCTCAGTACAAAGTAACACATTAAAAAATATCATAATACAGATACAAAAGTATAAAATCAATTCAAGTAAGAGCAAAATAATAAAGCACACAGTAAACTATAAACAAGAGCAAATTCGACTAAAAGCAGAACGCAGCTCTCGCTATTCCTTATCCAATGCTGCCATCGTGTGGCTATTTAGTAGAACTGTTGGTGTATTCTTTTTGTATTAGAGCACAGCTCAGTGACAAGCGGTTGCTGGTACCCTCTGCTGTTTACAATGGGTAGTACAGGTAAAGGAATTCACAATGACATTGTTACTGTTATTATTATTTATTTCTTAGCAGACATCCATGGCTGCTTACAATTGTTAAAAGTTATCACAGTACAAAGTATCACATTATAAAATATCACATTACAGAATATCATAATACAGATAAGAGCAGATATGAAAGTACCATAAAATCAATTCAAGTAAGAGCAAAATAATAAAGCACACAGTAAATTATAAGAGCGAACTCGACTAAGAGCAGCTAAACCTGATAGTAACTATTTGCTTATATGAGTCCAGTAAGAACAGGCAGTAAGCATGATAAATACATGAGAATGATTTCAAATAAGAGCAATTACAGAAAACGTTATTATTTATACACACAGTACTCTCCTGGCTATCCTGTAAATATTGTTTTTGCTGTATTTTGAGAATGTATCTGAAATGTCTATATTTGCACAGGGGTTAAGGTGAATACGAGTCATTTCAAAGGGCAACTGAGCGGAGATAGATAGAGATAGAGATAGATAGAGATAAATAGATACAAGGAGGCTGTGTGATCCAGTGGTTAAAGAAAAGGGCTTGTAACCAGGAGGTCCCCGGTTCAAATCCCACCTCAGCCACTGACTCATTGTGTGACCCTGAGCAAGTCACTTCACCTCCTTGTGCTCCGTCTTTCGGGTGAGATGTAATTGTAAGTGACTCTGCAGCTGATGCATAGTTCACACACCCTAGTCTCTGTAAGTCGCCTAATTATGCTAATTTGTAAATATGCAAATTTCAATACAAGAGCCAATCAAATTGCGTGGAAGCACAAAGCGGGCGGAGCTCATTTCCATACAAACTCCAGATTTAGCTGCCAGTTAAATATTTAACTAAATGTTAAATCTAGCTAAGAGATTTAAGATTTATTTAAATATTTAGCTAACTGTTAAATCTTGTAACTAGATTTATAAATGATATCTGAATGTACACATTTATAAAAAAGCTGTATTTATTTTCTCCTCATTTCTGGCAGCCCATACTAACTGCGCCGGAACTTTCGCATTTTTAAATCCTAACGGTCTCTGCTCAGCTGGAGTGGAATGTTCAGGAGCGGTTGCCCAGCAGCGTCTCCCCCTCCTTCTCTGCCCCCGCCCCTCTCCCTCTCTCGTTGCTCCAGCTAGGAGTTCACATTCAGCTTCCTTAGATTATATAGCGCCATTCTTTACTAACTTTTACAAATGAGCTTATTGGAGGCTTCGTGTTTTTAAGATGGTTCAGGTGCAGTCCGGGCAGACTGACTGCAGCATCATTACAGTATACCGCACTGCGCTCCGCTTTGTGTGGAGGCTGATACACAAAATAATGAACGACTGGTAAAGAAATCACATGGATTGCTTTTTAATGCTAAATGTGTATCTGGTATTCTAAGTATTACCTACAATTAATAATTCAGCTATATTCATATTCAGAATGTGATCCAGTATTAAGACAGGGTCCAGTATTCGAAATAAATAAACACGCTTTAAGAGAAACAGCAGTGATGTTTATTGCCCATTCCCATCCATTCTCTAGATGTTTCTACATTGTGGTTGCAATCCACAGGGACAAGGGACTCAGTGATGTTAAATAAAAAACTAGAGCCCACAATGAACCAATATAGAAAGGAAGGGGGGAGAAATGTATTGCCTGCGTGCAGCACCTTCCACTTTCCTCTATTAAATGTCATTTGCCATGTGTCTGCCCAGTTCTGAATGCTGTCGAGATCATTTTGAATGACCTTTGCTGCTGCAACAGTGTTTGCCACTCCTCCTGTTTGGAACTGCAAACACAAGTCAAAAAGGAAGTTAGAAAGGCCAACAGAGACAGAAATGAACATTGCTAAGGGGGCTAAAACGAATTCCAAAACGTTTTTCCAATATTATAACAGCAAGAGAACATTCAAAGAGGAGGTTAAATGTCTAAGAGACACAAACGGCAAAATCATAGATGAAGAAAAAAAAAATAGCAAATATATTAAATGATTACTTTACACAGATTTTTACAAAGGAGGACATGGACAACATGCCCCACATGTCGACCTGTTCCTATCCAATTTTAAATAACTTTAGCATAACAGAGGCAGAAGTGTTGAAGGGACTAGGAGCTCTTAAAATAAACAAATCCCCTGGGCCCGATGAGATCCTCCCAATAGTACTCAAAGAAATGAAAGAAGTTATTTACAAACCGCTAACCAAGATCATGCAACAGTCTCTTGACACAGGGGTTGTACTGACAGACTGGAAAATAGCAAACGTAATACCGATCCACAAAAAGGGAGACAAAACCGAACCAGGTAACTACAGACCAATAAGCCTGACTTCTATTATATGTAAACTTATGGATCTATAAGATCCAAAATGGAAAATTACCTATATGGTAACAATATACTGGGGACAGTCAGCATGGTTTTAGGAAAGGGAGGAAAGGGCAGCAGTGTGGAGTAGTGGTCAGGGCTCTGGACTCT
The DNA here is from genome assembly GCA_036884735.1 of Huso huso. Taxonomy (NCBI): domain Eukaryota; kingdom Metazoa; phylum Chordata; class Actinopteri; order Acipenseriformes; family Acipenseridae; genus Huso; species Huso huso. Next base: position 7,702 of record JAHFZB010000996.1, read on the forward strand.
TGACTTGAGGGTTGTGGGTTCAATCCCAGGTGGGGGACACTGCTGTTGTACCCTTGAGCAAGGTACTTTACCTAGATTGCTCCAGTAAAAACCCAACTGTATAAATGGGTAATTGTATGTAAAATAATGTGATATCTGTATAATATGTATAATGTGATATCTTGTAACAATTGTAAGTTGCCCTGGATAAGGACGTCTGCTAAGAAATAAATAATAATAAAAAATAATAATATATATATATATATATATATATATATATTCATTGATTTGTTTCTTTTTGAATACTTTATTTATTCTTGATAACTGCTTTCTGGTTTGTTTCTATATACCCACCTGCAGAATGGTTTATTCTGGGGGAGGGGGAGGTCTGGAAGGGTATAAAGGCTGTTAGTTTTGTTCAGTCAGGATCGTCTTTTTGTGCAGATCAGAGGGCAGTTTTGCAGCTCTGTGGTTGGACACAGTTATTGGAGTCAGTACCTGTGATTAGGTGACTATAAATAGTTATTTTTGGTTTCCACTTTCTTTCCTCAAATTGTTTGATATTTTGTTCAATTAGCTTTTTGTTTATTATTGTTAAATAAAAATAATTGGTTTGGCACCAAACTTCTCTGTGATCCTTCTGCGCGCGTGTGTGTGTGTGTGTGTGTCAGTCACACACACAGACACACACACACACACACACTGAGACACACACACACCGAGACAAACACACTGAAACACTCACACACACATACACTGAGACACAAACACACTGAGAGACACACACACTGAGACACACACACACACACGGAGACGCACACACAGGTACAATTATGTTATGCTAATTGTTAAATATTCAGATTTAGCGGTCAGTTAAATATTTAACTAAATGTTAAATCTAGCTAAGAGATTTAAGATTTATTTAAATATTTAGCTAAATGATAAATCTAGTTAAGAGATTTAAGATTTCTTTAACTATTTAGCTAAATATTGAGTCTAGTTAAGAGATTTAAGATTTATTTAAATATTTAGCTAACTGTTAAATCTAGCTAAGAGATTTAAGATTTATTTAAATATTTAAACTAACTTAAATCTAGTTAAGAGATTTAAGATGTATTTAAATATTTACCTAACTGTTAAATCTTGCAACTAGATTTCTAAATGATATCTGAATGCACACATTTATAAAAAGCTGTATTTATTTTCTCCTCATTTCTGGCAGCCCATACTAACGGCGCTCGGAACTTTCGCATTTTTAAATCCTAACGGTCTCTGCTCAGCGGAGTGGAATGTTCAGGAGCCGGTTGCCTAGCAGCGTCTCCGCCTCCTTCTCTGCCCCCCCCCTCCCTCCCTCTCGTTGCTCCAGCTAGGAGTTCACATTCAGCTTCCTTAGATTATATAGCGCCATTCTTTACTAACTTTTACAAATGAGCTTATTGGAGGCTTCGTGTTTTTAAGATGGTTCAGGTGCAGTCCGGGCAGACTGACTGCAGCATCATTACAGTATACCGCACTGCGCTCGGCTTTGTGTGGAGGCTGATACACAAAATAATGAACGACTGGTAAAGAAATCACATGGATTGCTTTTGGTAAATATGTATCTGGTATTCTAAGTATTACCTACAATTAATAATTCAGCTATATTCATATTCAGAATGTGATACAGTATTAAGACAGGGTCCAGTATTAGAAATAAATAAACACACTTTAAGAGAAACAGCAGTGATGTTTATTGCCCATTCCCATCCATTCTCTATATGTTTCGATAAACTTGACCTTGTTATAATACAAGTTACTACAGACAGCAGAGTGAGTCTTTAGCGCAAGGGAAATTCTAGCACATCATGATAATACAATCCACACATCTGTGTTTTGTTTCCCCAGAGCTGGAGAGTAATTCATTAGTAGAAGTGAAAGATGAGAGATGCTCCAGGTTCGATAACCAGTTTAATTGAGGGAGCACACAATAAAGTAAAAGCAGGGTTTGCCTGTTGGGTGACTTCAACATCCATCTCTCCAACCCCAGCCACTCTGCTGGATTCCTCCCTCTCCTTCACTCCTTCGACTTCTGTCTCTCTCCGTCCCCTCCTACCCACAAAGCTGGCCGTCAACTGGACCTCACCTTCTCCAGGGCCTGCTGCCCCTCCACCCTCTCTGTCACCCCCCTGGACCTCTCTGATCACTATTTCATCTCTTTTCTCTGTCTCTCCCCCCCTCCCTGCTCCTCCCCCCCCACTATCACCTCTCTCGCCGTAACCTCCTGCTCTCCCCCTCTGTCCTTGCCTCCACTGCTCTCTCTCACCTCCCTCCCCATCGAGCTCCTTCTCACAACTCTCCGTAGACTCTGCTACCTCCACCCTCTTCTCTCTCACCTCCCTCCTCTCCCCTCTGTCCCCTCACCTCCCGACCTGCTCGCCCCTCCCCTCCCCATCCCTGGCTCTCCTCCCGCGCCCGCTCGGCAAGAATCACACTGCGATCTGCTGAAAAGAAATGGAAGAGAACCAAACTCTCTGCTGCCCTAGACCTTTACCGCCTCTCCTCTCCTCCTTCTCCTCTACTCTCTCCTCTGCTAAATGTACTTATTTCAATCTGTAATCCAAGCCTCCACTAACAACCCACGTAAACTATTCTCTACCTTCTCCTCCCTCCTAAACCCTCCCCTCCTCCTCCCTCCTCTATCTCCCTGATGACTTTGCCTCCTTCTTCTCTTCTAAAATCTCAGATATCCGCAAACTCTTTAACACCTCTCCCTCCCCCGCCCCCTCCTGCTCCAACCCCCACACCCACTACATCCCCTACTAACTCTCCCTCCTTCTCCACCTTTTGCCCCTCTCAGACTCTGACCTCTCTCCTGCTCCAGGGTCACAAACCCACCACGGTGCCTTGGACCCCTCCCACCACCTCTTTCAAGCTGCTGCTCCTGCTCTACTCCCCTTCATCTCCCCCCTCCTCAACACCTCTCTACTTTCTGGTATCTTTCCTCTGCCTTCAAAAAAAAAAGCCTCTATCACTCCCCTCCTCAAAAACCTACCCCCGACCCCACCTCCCTCCAGAGCTACCGTCCTGTCTCCTCCCTACCCTTCCTCTCCAAAACCCTCGAGCGGACTGTACACCGCCTCTCTCTGCTTTCCTGTCCAACCACTCTGCTTGACCCTCTCCATCTGGCTTCCGCTCTGCCCACCCACTGAAAAGCCCTCCTGTCTGTCACCAACTCTTAAGTGTGCCCGAGCTGCCTCTCTCTCCTCTGTCCTTAATTCTCCTCGACCTCTCTGCTGCCTTTGACACTGTTGATCACTCTATTCTACTATCATCTCTTGTTGACCTGGGGATCTCTGGCACTGCTCTGGCCTGGTTCTCCTCCTACCTCTCCAACCGCACTTACCAGGTAACCTGGCGTGGAGCAACCTCCACACACCTCACCCTCTCTTAACTGAGTCCCCAAGGGTCAGTCTTGGGTCCTCTCCTGTTCTCTCTACACCCGGCTCCTGGGCCCCCTCATCGCATCCTATGGTTTCTCATACCATTTCTATGCTGATGATGCTCAGATTTTCCTCTCCTTTCCCACCTCTGACTCCACCATCTCCTCCTGTATCTCTACCTGTCTGTCTGCTATTTCCTCCTGGATGCACTCGCATCACCTCAAACTCAACCTCTCCTAAATCTGACCTCCTTTTTTCTTTCCTCCTCCTCCCCTCCTCTGATCTCTCTATCTCTGTTCCTCTGGAATCTACCACACTCTCTCCCTCTTCCTCAGCTAAGAACCTTGAGTCACCCTGGACCCCCTGCCTCTCTTATTCCCAGCACATCTCCACTTGGCACGCCTCTTGCCGATTCTTCCTGAGCAACATCCGAAGAATCCGACCCTTCCTCACCAACTATGCTGCCCAGCTCCTGGTCCAGGCCCTGGTACTCTCCCGCCTAGACTACTGCAACTCCTCCTGGCTGGCCTCCCTCCGTCCACCACCCGTCCGCTCCAGCTCATCAGAACTCTGCTGCCCGCCTGGTGTTCTCTCTGCCTCGCCGCCCACGCTTCTCCACTACTCCTTCGCTCCACTGGCTCCCGATCACCGCCGCATCCAGTTCAAGACTCTTGTACTAGCCTACAGATGCCTTGACCAGACTGCACCCAGCTACCTCCAGACACTCATCTCTCCCTACACCCCCACTCGACCTCTCCGGCTCCGCCTGCACTAGAAGACTAGCTCACCTCTGCTACGCTCCCCTGCCTCCAGAGTCGCTCCTTCTCCACCCTGTGCTCCGCAGTGGTGGAATGACCTTCCTACAGATGTCAGGGACTGCCCAGTCCCTGACCCATTCCAGCGCCTCCTTAAGACTCACCTCTTCAAACAGCACCTGTAGAACTCCTCTGTTTGTATCCTGGGACACTATCACCCTTCATGTAAATGTGCTTTATTTTGCTCTTATCTGCCCCCTATTTTACTGCATTTAATCCTGTACTTCAGAATACTGTAATCTGCCAAGTGTTTAACCTGTAGTACTTTGTATTTAATCACATCCTGATGTAACTATCACTGTTATCTGCTGTATTATTGAATTGTGGTTTGTCACACTTGTACTTTGCTTGAACAAAAGTTATTGTATTTCTTGCTCTTATTGTATTACTTGTATTGTAACACTTGAAATGTATTTGCTTACGATTGTAAGTCGCCCTGGATAAGGGCGTCTGCTAAGAAATAAATAATAATAATAATAATAACGTGTGGATTGTGTTTCTCATATTATTATTTGATGAATGTGTGTGTGTGTGTGTGTGTATTGATTTATTTATATAAATGTGTGTTTTGTTGCACACCTCTTTATTATTATTTCTCATCTCGAGTGTGTTTTGATGTATTTGCTTCACTGGACCCCCCTAAACTACTTTCTCTCTTTCCTCTGGAACTATACGAGCGAAACTCCGATTGGCTGAAGGACTGTCTGCCCAATGCACGCCCCCTGTTGTTAGCAACCGCGTCTCCCGTTCCACGGCTCTGTTTTGCCAGCGGCTCGCTGCTTTGATCTCCCCGCCCTGCCAATCATCTACTGCCTTTATAAATGCGGAGGAATATTGTGAGAGGAGACCCGGACTCAGGAAGGAGATTCCGCGCTGCAGACTGGAGCTGGAACGCGGAGAGACTTTATAACTTCGTGTCGCACACCAGGAAGGCTGTGTTTGACCGGGGGGATCATTTCAAACACGAGGTGCAGCGTGTTGGGGTTCCCCGGTCAGGGAGCCTCTTAGTTTATTGTTAACGTTGTGTGGTTTATTTGATAGCTGTCCCGCTCCTGCAGCAAGGAGTCCTCTGGTTTATTTGTTATATTATATTTTATTCTAGCGTGCACGCAGCTGTTTTATATATTCATTTTAAATAGATTGGGGGAATTGGTACCGTGTACTTTATAAATGTAATGTAGTTTGTAACGAGACCATTCAACTGCTGACGTTGTTGTCTACTTTGTATGTATCACAAAAAGAACAGAATTGCTGATCTGGTTAATTAACTTTACTATAAGAAACTGATAGATCCAAGTATTTTATATAGACTGCAATAATATAATCTGTTGTAATTAGTTTAATTAACTGCACTATATGAAACTGATAGATTTAGAGTCTGTTTTTTATTGTATTATCCTTATATTTATATTTATATATATATATATATATATATATATATATATATATATATATACTGTATATCTACAGTACTGTGCAAAAGTTTTAGGCAGGTGTGAAAAAAAATGCTGTAAAAGTAAGAATGCTTTTCAAAAAAAAAATAGACATGTTAATAGATTATATTTATCAATTAACTAAATGCAAAGTGAGTGAACAGAAGAAAATGTACATCAAATCAATATTTGGTGTGACCACCCTTTGCCTTCAAAACAGCATCAATTCTTCTAGGTACACTTGCACACAGTTTTTGAAGGAACTCGGCAGGTAGGTTGGCCCAAACATCTTGGAGAACTAACCACAGTTCTTCTGTGGATTTAGGCAGCCCTCAGTTGCTTCTCTCTCTTCATGTAATCCCAGACTGACTTGATGATGTTGAGATCAGGGCTCTGTGGGGCCATACCATCACTTCCAGGACTCCTTGTTCTTCTTTACGCTGAAGATAGTTCTTAATGACTTTAGTTGTATGTTTGGGGTCGTTGTCATGCTGCAGAATAAATTTGGGGCCAATCAGATGCCTGCCTCCCTGATGGTATTGCATGATGGATAAGTATCTGCCTGTACTTCTCAGCATTGAGGAGACCATTAATTCTGACCAAATCCCAACTCCATTTGCAGAAATGCAGCCCCAAACTTGCAAGGAACCTCCACCATGCTTCACTGTTGCCTGCAGACACTATTCGTGTGTACCAGCTCTCCAGCCCTTCGCGAACAAACTGCCTTCTGCTACAGCCAAATATTTCAAATTTTTGACTCATCAGTCCAGAGCACCTGCTGTCATTTTTCTGCACCCCAGTTCCTGTGTTTTTTCGTGCATAGTTGAGTCGCTGGCCTTGTTTCCACGTCGGAGGTATGGCTTTTTAGCCGCAAGTCTTCCATGAAGGCCACTTCTGACCAGACTTCTCCGGACAGTAGATGGGTGTACCAGGGTCCCACTGTTTTCTGCCAATTCTGAGCTGATGGCACTGCTGGACATCTTCCGACTGCGAAGGGAAGTAAGCATGATGTGTCTTTTCATCTGCTGCAGTAAGTTTCTTGGACGACCGCGCGTCACGGTCCTCAACGTTTGCCCGTTTCTTTTTGTGCTTCTTCAAAAGAGCTTGGACAGCACATCTGGAAACCCCTGTCTGCCTTGAAATTTCTGCCTGGGAGAGACCTTGCTGATGGAGTATAACTACCTTGTGTCTTGTTGCTGTGCTCAGTCTTGCCATGGTGTATGACTTTTTTGACAGTAAACTGTCTTCAGCAACCTCATCTTGTTAGCTGAGTTTGGCTGTTCCTCACCCAGTTTTATTCCTCCCACACAGCTGTTTCTGTTTCAGTTAATGATTGTGTTTCAACCTACATATTGAATTGATGATCATTAGCACCTGTTTGGTATAATTGTTTAATCATACCCTGACTATATGCCTACAAAATCCCTGACTTTGTGCAAGTGTACCTAGAAGAATTGATGCTATTTTGAAGGCAAAGGGTGGTCACACCAAATATGGATTTGATTTAGATTTTTCTTCTGTTCACTCACTTTGCATTTAGTTAATTGATAAATATAATCTATTAACATGTCTATTTTTGAAAGCATTCTTACTTTACAGCATTTTTTCACACCTGCCTAAAACTTTTGCACAGTACTGTACATATATATATATATATATATATATATATACAGTATACATGAAAGTATTTAAACCCTTGAACTTTGCGACCTTTTGCCACATTTCAGGCTTCAAACATAAAGATATGAAACTGTAATTTTTGTGAAGAATCAACAACAAGTGGGACACAATCATGAAGTGGAACGAAATTTATTGGATATTTCAAACTTTTTAACAAATAAAAAACTGAAAAATGGGCGTGCAAAATTATTCAGCCCCCTTAAGTTAATACTTTGTAGCGCCACCTTTTGCTGCGATTACAGCTGTAAAGTCGCTTGGGGTATGTCTCTATCAGTTTTGCACATCGAGACTGAAATTTTGCCCATTCCTCCTTGCAAAACAGCTCGAGCTCAGTGAGGTTGGATGGAGAGCATTTGTGAACAGCAGTTTTCAGTTCTTTCCACAGATTCTCGATTGATTCAGGTCTGGACTTTGACTTGGCCATTCTAACACCTGGATATGTTTATTTGTGAACCATTCCATTGTAGATTTTTTTTGCTTTATGTTTTGGATCATTGTCTTGTTGGAAGACAAATCTCCGTCCCAGTCTCAGGTCTTTGCAGACTCCATCAGGTTTTCTTCCAGAATGGTCCTGTATTTGGCTCCATCCATCTTCCCATCAATTTTAACCATCTTCCTGTCCCTGCTGAAGAAAAGCAGGCCCAAACCATGATGCTGCCACCACCATGTTTGACAGTGGGGATGGTGTGTTCAGGTGATGAGCTGTGTTGCTTTTTACGCCAAACATAACGTTTTGCATTGTTGCCAAAAGTTCGATTTTGGTTTCATCTGACCAGAGCACCTTCTTCCACATGTTTGGTGTGTCTCCCAGGTGGCTTGTGGCAAACTGTAAACGACACTTTTTTATGGATATCTTTAAGAAATGGCTTTCTTCTTGCCACTCTTCCATAAAGGCCAGATTTGTGCAGTATACGACTGATTGTTGTCCTATGGACAGAGTCTCCCACCTCAGCTAGATCTCTGCAGTTCATCCAGAGTGATCATGGGCCTCTTGGCTGCATCTCTGATCAGTCTTCTCCTTGTATGAGCTGAAAGTTTAGAGGGACGGCCAGGTCTTGGTAGATTTGCAGTGGTCTGATACTCCTTCCATTTCAATATTATCGCTTGCACAGTGCTCCTTGGGATGTTTAAAGCTTGGGAAATCTTTTTTGTATCCAAATCCGCTTTAAACTTCCACAACAGTATCTCGGACCTGCCTGGTGTGTTCCTTGTTCTTCATGATGCTCTCTGCGCTTTTAAACGGACCTCTGAGACTATCACAGTGCAGGTGCATTTATACGAGACTTGATTACACACAGGTGGATTCTATTTATCATCATTAGTCATTTAGGTCAACATTGGATCATTCAGAGATCCTCACTGAACTTCTGGAGAGAGTTTGCTGCACTGAAAGTAAAGGGGCTGAATAATTTTGCACGCCCAATTTTCAGTTTTTATTTGTTAAAAGTTTGAAATATCCAATAAATTTCGTTCCACTTCATGATTGTGTCCCACTTGTTGTTGATTCTTCACAAAAAATTACAGTTTCATATCTTTATGTTTGAAGCCTGAAATGTGGCAAAAGGTCGCAAAGTTCAAGGGGCGAATATACTAAAGGCATATATATATATATATATATATACTGTATATCTACTAGACAATTGTTAGACTGTGAACTGAAGGTGGCATTGTCATATGGTTTACATTATTGTTAATGTGATTGAGATTTTTTAAAATAAGTATTACTAATAAAAACTTGTAAAGATTATTTTGGTATATGATTGCTTGGTTTCTCCTGGATAAAAGAGTTTGTGGGAACCAACCACTCGACGTCCTTGTCCTCAATAAACACAAGGTAAGTAGTCAAATTATTAACAAAATGTAGCTATATGTATATAAAGACCTGCTACACAAGCAACCAACCGTTTGCTAAACTATTTAAGGACCAAGTTTTTTTTTTGGCTGTATTTGACTCTCTTCCTATAACAATGCACAAAAAATCAATTTGTTACAGTCGATCTTGGAATGGGTGTCCTTGTTTTCAGGACACTCTGGGGAACGTTATAGCTTCTCTTAAATAATCTGTCAAAGCTGTCTGGCAAGGCAAGCTGTGGCTTTCAATTTGAAATTTCAGTATGATGTGGTATTGACACAATCTCGGTCCTTAAAGGGTAAAAAGCCAAACACACTGACCAATTGCACCACAGGAATTTTTCTGCGGGATACGAGGTGAAAAATCACTCGCCTTGACAGGTTGCATTTCTGAAACTGACAGCTCGGCAATCGTTGGTTGTGCTTGATAGGAAATGGTGTTGTTGGAGTGCGGGGTATAGCTCAGTGGTAGAGCATTTGACTGCTGATCAAGAGATCCCCGGTTCAAATCCGAGTGTCCTCTTTTTTAATTTAAATTAAAATACAAGTTGCATTATATCATTTTTGATTTCAGCTGCAAAGGTACAAACAAGTAACAAATAGTGTTTTAAAGACAGCAACAAGGTGCGGACGGAGATTGAACCCGTGATCTTCGGTTTACTGAGACCGGGATTTTTACCACTTGGCCACCACACCTTCACAACTGCAAATGAAATCGGAAGCTTGGAGTCTATTGAGAAGACTGCCCGGAAAGGCAATCTGGCTGGAACCCAACCTTACAGTTAACAGCTGAATGTCAAGGATGGGCAAAATAGTCTCGGAAACTCTTTAAATAGAAAACATTGGTCTCCATATTTATTTAAAATACAAATAGAAAATAGGTTGCCAGACATGTATTTTAAATAGAAATTAGTAAATACTATTTTGCAAATAGTATTTTTTTTTAAAACACTTGACACCATCTACCGGCTGTAGTATACACCCATTTTTTATTTATTTTTTTCATAATAATGAACTGAAAGTTTCAGTACTGCCTCAGTCCACAAGCCTGTCAGTAACCGTATTTTGATCCAAAAGAACTGGTACTTCTATAGCAATAATTACAGTAGTTTTAGGCTGTCTTTGAAAATGAATTATTCTGGAGTTAAGAATCGTACATCTTTTACCAGAAACATTTTGTTTTACATTAAATGGATTTCATATTAGAGTGAAGCTATGGTCGCATTGCTGAGTAAGGAATGACCATAAAACAAGGCACATGCTAATTCTGAGGACACACTCGTTTTAGGTGTTAACCCTATTATTTGCAGCAGCAGCGATGCGATTTTAAAGCTTTTCACCATTTTTCAACTTTTTATTTACTTAAAACGAAAATGCAGTTTATGCTCAATTTGTAATAAAGCAGTACTTGTTATATGATCCTGACAGTAATCGTAATATAATCAGAGCCTTCTGAGGACACAGACGCCGTTACCCACAGTGACTTACAATCATAAACAAAAATACATTCCAAGAATCACAGTTCAAGTATTCATACATATAAGAGCAGGATAAAATACAATGACTTCAGTTCTAAAAAGTACAAGTATATGACAAAATACGATTCAATAATCAGAGCAGATAACAGCTCCTCCTCAAGACTCCCCTCTTCAGACAGCACCTGTAGAACTCCTATTTTCCCTGTGGACACTTTATCACTCTCCCTTAATGTGCTTTACTTGCTCTGATCTGCTCCCTATTTTACTGCATTTACTGTACTGTAATCTGCCACAAGTGTTATTCAATCTGTAGTATTTTGCATTTAATAATATCCTGATGTAACTATCACTGACACTGTTATCTGCTCTGATTATTGAATCGTATTTTGTCATATACTTGTACTTTTTAGAACTGAAGTCATTGTATTTTATCTTGCTCTTATATGTATGAATACTTGAACTGTGATTCTTGAAATGTATTTTTGTTTATGATTGTAAGTCACTGTGGGTAACGGCGTCTGTGTCCTCAGAAGACTCTGATTATATTACGATTACTGTCAGGATCATATAACAAGTACTGCTTTATTACAAATTGAGCAGAAACTGCATTTTCGTTTTAAGTAAATAAAAAGTTGAAAAATGGT
>JAHFZB010000997.1:0-18998 GCA_036884735.1 Huso huso
GAAGGGGCTGGTTCATTATCTTCTCTGTGCTTCACTACACTTTGAGAAGGGGCTGGTTCATTATCTTCTCTGTGCTTCACTACACTTTGAGAAGGGTCTGGTTCATTATCTTCTCTGTGCTTCACTACACTTTGAGAAGGGGCTGGTTCATTATGTTCTCTGTGCTTCACTACACTTTGAGAAGGGGCTGGTTCACTCCCCTCTCTGTGCTTCACTACAATGTGCTGTGCTTTAACCAGGGGATACCACAGCAGTATTCTCTGATCAGTATTGGGTTAGCATTTTTCTCTAAAGCTGGCTTTGTGCTTGTCTGGAGAACCCTAGCTGCTGGGGTGCTGAACGACCTCTATCGTTCCACAGTGTGACCTTTCAACTAGACCAGCCCCGCCTCCTCTCTGCATTTCCGCACAGACAGACAGACAGACAGACATGCCACGTTGTTGTCAGCGATGCTTTGAGAATGACCACAGGTGGTGAAAAGCTTGTCAGCTCAGCCCTGTGTGCAGTTTATTAACATGAACAAAAACAGATCCGCCCCAGAGCCATGTAATGCAAGGTTAAATAATTCACAAGTTACATTCACTAAATGAAATGAGACTGACATGCTGATAACACGCTCAGCAAGGCTGCTGCGCGGAGGGACACAGGCTTTCCGTCACCTACAATTTTAGAATTGAGACATCATTAAAAAAAAAAAAAAAACATTTAGATCTTTTATTTAACATCATGTAATCAAAGAAACTGCAATAAAATGACAGCGCAATAAAAAGTGTCTACTGGAAGCCATAATAGTAATACAGTATTGCATGTTGTTCATGTCATGGGCAGCAGTGATGTGTAGTGGTGAGGGCTCTGGACTCTTGACCGGAGGGTCGTGGGTTCAATCCCAGGTGGGGGGACACTGCTGCTGTACCCTTGAGCAAGGTACTTTACCCAGATTGCTCCAGTAAAAACCCAACTGTATAAATGGGCAATTGTATGTAAAAATAATGTGATATCTTGTAGCAATTATAAGTCGCCCTGGATAAGGGCGTCTGCTAAGAAATAAATAATAATAATAATAATGTTGGATTTGGAAATGTGACATTTTTAAATGTGTCAGATTCCCGTTAAGTATATGGGCAAAATTACACAGCCGGTGTGTAATTCAATATGTTAACGCAACATTATTCAGCAGGTTGTCATTATGAAGCAAAATGTGTTAATTCTATAGCGTGATGCAAACCCCCCCACCAACCCCGAAAAACACCTCCCTATACGCGCGCCCCCGCCGAGCGTGTGTCACAGTGCGCGCCCCCGGCTCGCTCCTCCCTCCCTCCCTCTCTCTCCCTCCTCCCTCCCTCCCTGTCTGTGTGTGTTTAGTGAGGCTGCGTATCGGCACAGTATAGAAAGCATATAGATGCACTCGTATCTTCTACAAAAAACAGCAACATGAAATACCTCTGAAACAAACAATTCAGACTTGAGTAGCGATTAAAAACAGCCGCCAGGTAAGTCGTGTGAAAGTGCGTGATCTTACATAGACGATATTATTATTATTATTATTATTATTATTATTATTATTATTATTATTATTATTTTAAAAGTAAAAAAAGCAAATTCAGATGTTTATTTTATTTGGTATGCTATGGCTGTTGTGTTTTTAGTTAATAACACCAGTTTATTAATAATAATAATGATAATAATGATAATAATAATAATAATAATGATAATAATAATAATAATGATAATAATGATAATAATGATAATAATAATGATAATAATGATAAGTGAACGGTACTCTTCTTCTTCTTATGACAAGGAGCAGTTCCTTGTTTTGTTTTATAAATGGTTCGTATTTGTTTGTTTTCGTCCCGATACAAAGGGCGGTTTCGTGTTTCGATTCTGAACACGTTTGATTTGAATGAATTTGTTTGATTTGATGGCGTGTGTGTGTTTATGTATTCGCTCATACAGATCGATGGAGTGTGTTTGTAGTTTCCGTGTGGCTTTGCGGTTCGTCTCTAACAGAAGGAGATGCGAGCGTTTCTGTTTGTGTTTTACACCTCTTAACACTGAGAGTCGGATAACGGAACACAGCGGTACACGAATTTGCCCATTTAATTGATTTCTACATTATAATTTGGCTTTATTTTGGTGCCTGTGTTGTACATAGCGCTTCTTTGTTTATCATTATTATTATTATTTTTTTTATTATTATTATTATTATTATTATTATTATTATTATATCACGTGTAAGTGACCTATATTTGCATCGGGGAATCCGATGAATCAGATCAGTGATGAAACGGGGGTGTGAGAATTATTATATTCGTATTTGTTTCTTAAAATCGTAAATATTAACCAAAATGTATATAACGGTACTGCAAACCATATATATATATATATATATATATATATATATATATATATATATATATATATATATATATAAATAAACACACACTCACAAAATGCAACCTATATTATTGTATGTCTAGTAATTCTGTGTCTGTGATCAAAGCCCATGGCTTTCCTGGTCTCCTCGCTTGTAGGAAGGCGCGGGTATTCTCTGTGCGTCTTTGCTCAAAGAATGGGGCTTTCCTCACGCCCAAAGCCAGCGAGCAGACGTGTTTATTTGATTTACTTGTAGAAAACGACTACCGCAAGCAAGCTGTACCTGCCAGCAATCCCATCGGAGCGAGCCGTGTTCAGTATTAAGAATGAACGCCCGCGCATCTGATCTGGCGTATTCTGGCAGGAATGCAGAACGCTGATTTGCCGTTGAAGTTGTTTTTGTTCGTGTGTTGGGGTAGCGTGGCTGTCTCTGTTTGGGCTGGGCTGTTTTACGAGTAAAACAAGCAAAAATAAATTCTGAATAATCAAACTCAGAGATGTGTTTATACACACTGTGAGGGAGAGTGTGTTGGTGGCTGAGATCGAATTCGAATCTCCCCGGCTCCCAGTCCATAGTTACACCGCTAGGCTACCGTTCAACCGTGGTGACGTCATCTGCAGAGCAACTCCTGACGTCATAGCTTCCCCACCCCTCTGAAATTAGACGCTGCAGGAATACAATAAACAAAGACATTTCAGAGGGCTGGATCTCATCAATATCAGGGTCTAGTGCTGTATATTATAAAGACATTTCAGAGGGCTGGATCGCATCAATATCAGGGTCTAGTGCTATATATTATAAAGACATTTCAGAAGGCTGGATCACATCAATATCAGGGTCTAGTGCTATATATTATAAAGACATTTCAGAGGGCTGGATCACATCAATATCAGGGTCTAGTGCTATATATTATAAAGACATTTCAGAGGGCTGGATCGCATCAATATCAGGGGTCTAGTGCTATATATTATAAAGACATTTCAGAGGGCTGGATGCTGTATATTATCAATTTCAGGGTCTAGTGCTGTATATTATAAAGACATTTCAGAGGGCTGGATCACATCAATATCAGGGTCTAGTGCTATATATTATATTATAAAGACATTTCAGAGGGCTGGATCGCAATATCAGGGTCTAGTGCTCAATATCAAGGTCTAGGGTCTGCTGTATATTATAAAGACATTTCAGAGGGCTGGATCGCATCAATATCAGGGTCTAGTGCTGTATATTATAAAGACATTTCAGAGGGCTGGATCGCATCAATATCAGGGTCTAGTGCTGTATATTATAAAGACATTTCAGAGGGCTGGATCGCATCAATATCAGGGTCTAGTGTATATATTATATTATTTAAAGACATTTCTAGTGCTAGAGGGCTGGATCTCATCAATATCAGGGTCTATATATTATAAAAGACATTTAGTGCTGTATATTATAAAGACATTTCAGAGGGCTGGATCGCATCAATATCAGGGTCTAGTGCTGTATATTATAAAAGACATTTCAGAGGGCTGGATCGCATCAATATCAGGGTCTAATGCTATATATTATAAAGACATTTCAGAGGGCTGGATGGATAGCATCAATATCAGGGTCTAGTGCTGTATATTATAAAGACATTTCAGAGGGCTGGATCGCATCAATATCAGGGGTCTAGTGCTGTATATTATAAAGACATTTCAGAGGGCTGGATCACATCAATATCAGGGGTCTAGTGCTGTATATTATAAAGACATTTCAGAGGGGCTGGATCACATCAATATCATTATAAAGACATTTCAGTGCTGTATATTATAAAGACATTTCAGAGGGCTGGATCACATCCAATATCAGGGTCTATATATTATAAAGTGCTGTATATATATAAAGACATTTTCAGAGGGCTGGATCGCATCAATATCAGGGTCTAAAGACAGCACTGTATATTATAAAGACATTTCAGAGGGCTGGATCACATCAATATCAGGGTCTAGTGCTATATATTATAAAGACATTTCAGAGGGCTGGATCGCATCAATATCAGGGTCTAGTGCTATATATTATAAAGACATTTCAGAGGGCTGGATCGCATCAATATCAGGGGTCTAGTGCTGTATATTATAAAGACATTTCAGAGGGCTGGATCTGGACATCACACATCAATATCAGGGTCTAGTGCTGTATATTATAAAGACATTTCAGAGGGCTGGGATCACTATCATCTAGTGCTGTATATTATATTTCTGGGGTCTAGTGCTGTATATTATAAAAGACATTTCAGAGGGCTGGATCGCATCAATATCAGGGTCTAGTGCTGTATATTATAAAGACATTTCAGAGGGCTGGATCAGGGTCATCAATATCAGGGCTGGGTCTAGTGCTATATATATATTATAAAGACATTTCAGAGGGCTGGATCGCATCAGTATCAGGGTCTAGTGCTATATATTATAAAGACATTTCAGAGGGCTGGATAGCATCAATATCAGGGTCTAGTGCTGTATATTATAAAGACATTTCAGAGGGCTGGATCGCATCAATATCAGGGTCTAGTGCTATATATTATAAAGACATTTCAGAGGGCTGCTATATATTATAAAGACATTTCTGGATGGCATCAATATCAGGGTCTAGCATGTATCAGGGGGTCTAGTGCTATATTATAAAGACATTTCAGAGGGCTGGATCGCATCAATATCAGGGTCTAGTGCTATATATTATAAAGACATTTCAGAGGGCTGGATCGCATCAATATCAGGGGTCTAGTGCTGTATATTATAAAGACATTTCAGAGGGCTGGATCGCATCAATATCGGGGTCTAGTGCTGACATTTTCAGAGGGCTGGATTGGGCAATATCAGGGTCTAGTGTATGTATAAGAAAAGACATTCAGAGGGCTGGGGCTGGATCACATCAGGGCTGGATCGCATCAGGGTCTAGTGCTATATATTATAAAGACATTTCAGGGCTGGAGGGCTGGACATTTCAGAGGCTGGATCGCATCAATATCAGGGTCTAGTGCTGTATATTATAAAGACATTTTCAGAGGGGCTGGATCATTTCTGGATCTCATCAATATCAGGGTCTAGTGCTATATATTATAAAGACATTTCAGAGGGCTGGATGGCATCAATATCAAGGGTCTCAATATCAGTGCTGTATATTATAAAGACATTTCAGAGGGCTGGATCTCATCAATATCAGGGTCTGGTGCTATATATTATAAAGACATTTCAGAGGGGCTGGATCAGGGCATCAATATCAGGGGTCTAGTGCTGGTATATTATAAAGATTTCATTTCAGATCGGGGGGGCTAAAGAATTTCAAGAGGGCTGGATCAGTATCAGGGTCTAGTGCTATATATTATAAAGACATTTCAGAGGGCTGGATCGCATCAATATCAGGGTCTAGTGCTATATATTATAAAGACATTTCAGAGGGCTGGATCGCATCAATATCAGGGTCTAGTGCTGTATATTATAAAGACATTTCACAGGGCTGGGATCACATCACTATTCAGGGTCTAGTGCTATATATTATAAAGACATTTCAGAGGGCTGGATCGCATTGATATCAGGGGTCTAGTGCTATATATTATAAAGGGCTGGACATTTCAGGGAGGGCTGGATAGACATTTCAGAGGCTGGATTCAATATCAAGGTCTAGTGCTATATATTATAAAAGACATTTCAGAGGGCTGGATCAGGGTCATCTGTATAATAAAGACATTTCAGGGTGGATACATCACTATCAGGGTCTATTGCTTTATATATTATGCTATATATTATTATAAAGACATTTCAAGATCGGGGTCTGGATAAAGGCATTTCAATATCACATCAATAGGGGTCTAGTGCTGTATATTATAAAGACATTTTTCAGAGGCTGCTATATATTATGCATTTCAGAGGTGGATCATTGGGTCTAGTGCTATATATTATAAAGACATTTCAGAGGGCTGGATCGCATCAATATCAGGGTCTAGTGCTGTATATTATAAAGACATTTCAGAGGGCTGGATAAAGACATTCAATATCAGGGTCTAGTGCTATATATTATAAAGACATTTCAGAGGGCTGGATAGTGCTGTATATCAATGTTTCATCATCAATATGCTGTATATTATAAGACATTCAGAGGGCTGAAGGGGATTAGGGTTGGGGATCACTCGCAGTGTGTTTTTCGAAAGATGTGGGAAGATTTCTGCTCTGGGCTTGATTGCTGCTCAGTGCAGTGTGTGTGTGTGTCTGGCTGCAAAGCACTGTGGGATTGAACTGGGTCCATTCAGTCCCTTTCTTCCTGTTCCTTTCGCTCTGTCAGATATTCAGAATAGACCTCCATCCACGGAGCAACTGGAAGGGTAGACAGCTGGAGACACACACTCACTAAACCACACTCAAACTCATTAAACCACACTCACTCACATTCTCAAACACACTCAGATTCACTGTTTGCTGATTCCCATGCAGCTCTCTAATTGGCTGTGTTCCAGTACCTGAGAGACCAGCTGGCGCCCTGTTGGCCGGTTCATCTGTTGTCATGGCAGGGGCCCGCCTCCGCCGTGTGAGTGATCCCGCAATCTGGCAAATCAGAAACTAAGACAGGTGCTCCCATTGCCCCTCAGTATAATACAGAGAACCATTATTGCATTGCCATTGTCGCTCCACTGTCTGTCTGCATTGCCATTGAAGATAATTTGGGAAGGGTTAGCACACCATGGTCCCATTCCACCAGCCTCACCCTGTTGCAGCTGCCCAATACTTGAGGGAGGGAGGGAGAAGGCGACAGACGGAGGTGCGTCGGTGGGTGTGTGCGTGTGTGCACGAGCGTGTGTGTCTCCTCGCTTGCGCTCATTACTTAGAACAAGAAGCAGGTGATGTTTTTTCCAGCAGGACAGTTGAGCTGAATGATGAGTCTGTAAGCAGGCAGCTGATGCATGAGCAGCCTTTTGCAGTGAGGGCCCTGGAACAGCGTGTGGGTGTCGGACTCGCTGGTTTAATGACACCGCATCACCGTGGAGATGAGGACTGATGAAGCGAGGGCTCATCCCATTACAATCCCAGCAGAGCAGCAATCAATTACCAGTCTCATAATCACCCTTCTAGAAGTTTACACCCTGGCATTCTTGCACGCTGACTTCCCAGTTCCCCCCCCCATGCTTTTCCCATGGTTATACCGTGCGTTTACTGTGGCTAAGCCTGGTTTGCCAAGCAGCAGAGAGATCATGTCTGGCTATTGCAGTCCTCCAAGCCAGCTTGTCTCAGTGTCTTTCTCGATGGCGAAATGATTTTTAGGATCACTTTCTTTAACAGTAGGAGTTTGCTGTCACCCACCTTCCTATCCCAATGGGTCCCATTTGGCTCCAATTGGCTAAATGACATGAATATTAAATTTCATTACACTTGGATAAGCTGTTCTGCAGACATATGCAAGAATGCAAAGTGTGACGGACAGACGGACAGACGGACAGACGTATGGACAGAGAGACCCCCCCCCCCCACCCCCAGCTGAAGATGTTGAGAAAGGCTTAAAAGTGAAAACGTTTGTCAAATACAAAAATGTATGAAGAGAGAGGGAGAGACAGAGAGAAAGGACTGAGGCTGTGTGTCCTAGTGGTTATATCTGAAATACTGGGAAGGGGCGGAGGAGGGAGGGGAGGGAGAGGGAGGGAGGGAGAGGAGTGTGGTTCTAGTGGTTTGTGATGTAGAGGGGCTGGGAGGGAGTGTGGCTCTAGTGGTTCATGCTGTAGAGGGGCTGGGAGGGTGTGGCTCAGTGGTTCATGCTGTAGAGGGGCTGGGAGGGAGTGTGGTTCTAGTGGTTTGTGATGTAGAGGGGCTGGGAGGGAGTGTGGCTCTAGTGGTTTGTGATGTAGAGGGGCTGGGAGGGAGTGTGGCTCTAGTGGTTTGTGATGTAGAGGGCTGGGAGGGAGTGTGGCTCTAGTGGTTTGTGATGTGGGGGCTGGAGGTGTGGCTCTAGTGGTTTGTGATGTAGGCTCTAGTGGCTTAGTGTTCATGCTGTAGAGGGGCTGGGAGGAGTGTGGCTCTAGTGGTTCATGCTGTAGAGGGGCTGGGGGGAGTGTGGTTCTAGTGGTTCATGCTGTAGAGGGGCTGGGAGGTGTGGCTCTAGTGGTTCATGCTGTAGAGGGGGCTGGGAGGGAGTGGCTCTAGTGGTTTTTGATGTAGAGGCTGGGGAGGAGTGTGGCTCTAGTGGTTCATGCTGTAGAGGGCTGGGAGGAGTGTGGCTCTAGTGGTTTCATGCTGTAGAGGGGCTGGGAGGGGAGATGTGGCTCTAGTGGTTTGTGATGTAGAGGGGCTGGGAGGAGTGTGGTTCTAGTGGTTCATGCTGTAGAGGGCTGGGAGGGAGTGGCTCTAGTGGTTCATGCTGTAGGGGGCTGGGAGGGAGTGTGGCTCTAAGTGGTTTGTGATGTAGAGGGGCTGGGAGGAGTGTGGCTCTAGTGGTTTTGTGATGGAGAGGCTGGGAGGAGTGTGGCTCTAGTGGTTTGTGCTGTAGGGGGCTGGGAGGAGTGTGGTTCTAGTGGTTTCATGCTGTAGGGGGGCTGGGAGGGAGTGTGGCTCTAGTGGTTCATGCTGTAGAGGCTGGGAGGGTGTGGTTCTAGTGGTTTATGCTGTAGAGGGGCTGGGAGGGAGTGTGGCTCTAGTGGTTCATGCTGTAGAGGGGCTGGGAGGGAGTGTGGCTCTAGTGGTTTGTGATGTAGAGGGGCTGGGAGGGAGTGTGGCTCTAGTGGTTCATGCTGTAGAGGGGCTGGGAGGGAGTGTGGCTCTAGTGGTTTGTGCTGTGATGGGGGCTGGGAGGGGTGTGGCTCTAGTGGTTCATGCTGTAGAGGGGCTGGGAGGGAGTGTGGCTCTAGTGGTTCATGCTGTAGAGGGGCTGGGAGGGAGTGTGGTTCTAGTGGTTCATGCTGTAGAGGGGCTGGGAGGGAGTGTGGCTCTAGTGGTTTGTGCTGTAGAGGGGCTGGGAGGGAGTGTGGCTCTAGTGGTTCATGCTGTAGAGGGCTGGGAGGGGTGTGGCTCTAGTGGTTCATGCTGTAGAGGGCTGGGAGGGAGTATAGCTCTAGTGGTTCATGCTGTAGAGGGGCTGGGAGGAGTGTGGCTCTAGTGGTTCATGCTGTGGGGGCTGGGAGGAGTGTGGCTCTAGTGGTTTCATGATGTAGGGGCTGGGAGGTGTGGCTCTAGTGGTTTTGTGATGTAGAGGGGCTGGGAGAGTGTGGCTCTAGTGGTTCATGCTGTAGAGGGGGCTGGGAGGAGTGTGGCTCTGGTGGTTCATGATGTAGAGGGGCTGGGGGGTGGCTCTAGTGGGGAGGGCTGGGAGGGGTGTGGCTCTAGTGGTTCATGCTGTAGAGGGGCTGGGAGGGAGTGTGGCTCTAGTGGTTCGTGATGTAGAGGGGCTGGGAGGGAGTGTGGCTCTAGTGGTTCATGCTGTAGAGGGGCTGGGAGGGTGTGGTTCTAGTGGTTTGTGATGTAGAGGGGCTGGGAGGGAGTGTGGCTCTAGTGGTTCGTGATGTAGAGGGGCTGGGAGGGAGTGTGGCTCTAGTGGTTTGTGATGTAGAGGGGCTGGGAGGGAGTGTGGCTCTAGTGGTTTGTGATGTAGAGGGGCTGGGAGGGAGTGTGGCTCTAGTGGTTCATGCTGTAGAGGGGCTGGGAGGGAGTGTGGCTCTAGTGGTTCATGCTGTAGAGGGGCTGGGAGGGAGTGTGGCTCTAGGGGCTGGTGGTGGCTCATGCTGCTGTAGAGGGGCTGGGAGGGAGTGTGGCTCTAGTGGTTTTCATGCTGTAGAGGGCTGGGAGGGGAGTGTGGCTCTAGTGGTTCATGCTGTAGGGGCTGGGAGGAGTGTGGCTCTAGTGGTTCATGCTGTGGGGGGCTGGGAGGGGGTG
The DNA here is from genome assembly GCA_036884735.1 of Huso huso. NCBI lineage: Eukaryota > Metazoa > Chordata > Actinopteri > Acipenseriformes > Acipenseridae > Huso > Huso huso. The sequence goes on from JAHFZB010000997.1 coordinate 10,246, forward strand.
TGGCTCTAGTGGTTCATGCTGTAGAGGGGCTGGGAGGGAGTGTGGCTCTAGTGGTTCGTGATGTAGAGGGGCTGGGAGGGAGTGTGGCTCTAGTGGTTTGTGATGTAGAGGGGCTGGGAGGGAGTGTGGCTCTAGTGGTTCATGCTGTAGAGGGGCTGGGAGGGAGTGTGGCTCTAGTGGTTTGTGATGTAGAGGGGCTGGGAGGGAGTGTGGCTCTAGTGGTTCATGCTGTAGAGGGGCTGGGAGGGAGTGTGGCTCTAGTGGTTCATGCTGTAGAGGGGGCTGGGAGGGAGTGTGGCTCTAGTGGTTCATGATGTGGGGGCTGGGAGGAGTGTGGCTCTAGTAGTTCATGCTGTAGAGGGGCTGGGAGGGGAGTGTGGCTCTAGTGGTTTGTGATGTAGAGGGGGCTGGGAGGAGTGTGGCTCTAGTGGTTCATGATGTAGAGGGGCTGGGAGGGTGTGGCTCTAGTGGTTCATGATGTAGAGGGGCTGGGAGGGTGTGGCTCTAGTGGTTCATGCTGTAGAGGGGCTGGGAGGAGTGTGGCTCTAGTGGTTTGATGCTGTAGGGGGCTGGGAGGAGGGTGGCTCTAGTGGTTCATGCTGTCAGTCCTGGGGCTGGGAGGTGTGTGGTGGCTCTAGTGGTTCATGCTGTAGAAGGGGCTGGAGGGAGTGTGGCTCTAGTGGTTTGTGATTTCTCAGAGGCTGGGAGGAGAGTGTGGCTCTAGTGGTTTGTGATGTAGAATGGGAGGGATGTGGCTCTAGTGGTTCATGCTGGGGGGGCTGGGAGGAGTGTGGCTCTGTGGCAGCTGTAAAGGGGCTGGGAGGGAGTGTGGCAGGGGGTGGTTCATGCTGTGAGGGCTGGGGAGGGGATGTGGCTCTGGTGGTTCGTGATTGGGGGCTGGGAGGGAGGGAGGGAGGTGCAGGCAGTCCTGGGAAGCTGTGGGTTGCGCAGTGTGTGGGTAACAGTAGGCAGGCTCTGGTGTGTGAAATCGAGCTGCGTTTCTCAGTGCTTACTCTTTGAATCACAACTCCATAATGGGAGGATGTCAGGACCATGAATGATGATTCCAATGGTGTGAGTTACCTGGGCAGGTAAAGCAATGCAATGGCTGCTTACCCCCTGGATATAAACAGATGATTCTTTGATGCTTCCCTGGCAGGGAGGAAGGAGCGTGGCTCTAGTGGTTTAGAGCTGAGGAGGGACTGTGTGTGTGTCTCATACCTCTCTGTGCTTTACAATGCTTCCCTATGCTTTACTAGACCTCTGTGCTTTACAATGCTTCCCTATGCTTTACCACACCTCTCTGTGCTTTACAATGCTTCCCCTATGCTTTTACCAGATCTCTCTGTGCTTTACAATGCTTCCCTATGCTTTTTGCCAGACCTCTCTGTGCTTTACAATGCCCCAATGCTTTACCGGACCTCTCTGTGCACAATGCTTCCTATGGCTGCGGACTGGACCTCTCTGTGCTTTACAATGCTTCCCTATGCTTTACCAGACCTCTCTGTGCTTTACAATGCTTCCCTATGCTTTACCAGACCTCTCTGTGCTTTACAATGCTTCCCTATGCTTTACCAGACCTCTCCTCCATGAATGAGGAGCCACAGCCGACACATTAACATCCCCGAGACGTCACGTGAAAATAACACTCCATTAAATATTTATTTACGTCGTACATTACACTGATCACATTGCGGTGAAACCTGGTATTGACGTCTTTTAGCATAAGTTATTGAGAGTTTATCTCCGAGATGGGGGTCGAGTGCCTGTCCGTACATCTGTCCGTCTGTCCGTCTGTCCGTCACACTTTGCTAATCTTGCATATATCTGAAAAACAGTTCATCCAGTGGTGCTGAAAGTGGTACTGATGTTAATTATCAGAACATATTGGGGGTACGGTTTCTGTGGGTATGTGGCGGGATAGCGTCCGGAATGAGACTGAGGCGGGGCCGCTGCAGTTTGAGCGCCCGTCACGCCATGATAAAAAAACACGGATACAACTGAACAAACAAACTGACAAGTGGTATGAGGAAGTGTGAGTGAAAGTGTGAAGTCTGCAGAAGCGAAATTAAAGAAGTGAAGTGTGAAGGTATGAAAGTGAGAATGTGAATATATGAGGTGAAGTGTGTGAGAGGTGGTGTGAAGTGTAGTGAAGTGTGAGTCTGCGAAGTGAAGTGTAAGTAATGTGTAAAGTGAAATATAAAGTGTAAAGAGAATCAATGTAGTAATGGTGTGAAAGAATATGTGGCATGTGAAAAATGTAAAGAAGTCAAGTATGTAAAGAAATGAAGTGTAGTATAGTAGAAGTAGGTGAAATTAATGTAAAATGATGAAATTAAGATCTACGAAACAAGTAATGTAAGTGAAGTGTGAGGGAAATATGTAAAGTAAATGTAAGTGAACGAAGAATCAAATGTAAAATAATGTAAAGAGAAATGAAAAGTAAATAATAGTAGTAAAAAGTAATAATATGTCTGTGTTATGTGAGAGTGAGGTGAGAGAATGAGTGTGAGTGTGATTGTGAGTGTGTGAGAGACTTCAGTGCGAGCTGGCAAAGAAAATTTCGAGCACATTTTTTAATGACGTGTGTATTTACATGTGCTTATCACAGTCATCTAAAGTACTGCATTCTCCCGGTGTGTGTGACAAGTTCATCGGACGAGGATCACCTGGAATATGGTTTCTTCGTTGGATGATGAACTCCACACACCTACATCCCACCCTCCTTACCCCTTTTCTTTTTGACTTATTTTTTGAAATTTGGACAGCGATGCTTATCTGGAACAGAGGTTTTATGGGGGAAGGATACTGACTTTGGCACCAAAAAGACGATATTGCAATGATCTCCAGGATAGAGATCGGTTTGTTCTCCTGACCCAAGCCAAATGGAGAGCAAGGAGTTCACTCTGTGTGGAGTTCATCATCCTTCAAAGAAACCGTATTGCAGATAATCTTCATCTTCTTTTCTCTATTAGTTACACAGGTTAATAAAGCTAATAAGAGGTGAGAGAATGGATTTTAAAGATGGTCAGAGCTCCTTTAAAGGGAGGGTCCAGTGATCTTGTTAATAAAGCTAATAAGAGGTGAGAGAATGGATTTTAAAGATGGTCAGCGCTCCTTTAAAGGGAGGGTCCAGTGATCTTGTTAATAAAGCTAATAAGAGGTGAGAGAATAGATTTTAAAGATGGTCAGCACTCCTTTAAAGGGAGGGTCCAGTGATCTTGTTAATAAAGCTAATAAGAGGTGAGAGAATGGATTTTAAAGATGGTCAGCTCCTTTAAAGGAGGGTCCAGTGATCTTGTTAATAAAGCTAATAAGAGGTGAGAGAATGGATTTTTAAAGATGGTCAAGCGCTCCTGTAAAGGGAGGTCCAGTGATCCCTGTTAATAAAGCTAATAAGAGATGAGAATGGATTTTTAAAGATGGTCAGCACTCCTTTAAAGGGAGGGTCCAGTGATCTTGTTAATAAAGCTAATAAGAGGTGAGAGAATGGATTTTAAAGATGGTCAGCACTCCTTTAAAGGGAGGGGCCAGTGATCTTGTTAATAAAGCTAATAAGAGGTGAGAGAATGGATTTTAAAGATGGTCAGCGCTCCTGTAAAGGGAGGGGCCAGTGATCATTTTGCTAGCTGTGTTAATAGGAGGTAAGAGAATGGGTAGCAGAGAATGCTGCTTTGTGTTTAGCCGGGTGTTCCTTGCATCTATTGAGCTACCTAGACTCAGAACACAGTTACAGAGAGAGAGAGATGGTCCCACCATCCGGAGAGGGGAGAGGGGAGAGGGGAGAGGGAGAGAGAGAGGGAGAGGGGGGGTGGCAAATACAATCTCAGCTCCAGAAGCAATCCCAGACTCTCACAGTCAGAGCATCTGCCAGTGCGCCTGGCATTGAGCCAGAGCCAGGCAGAGACCAGCACTCGGATTTAACCCCTTCCTGCCTGCCTGCCTCGCTCGACATGGGAAACATGGTCACTGTCTTGATTTTGCCTCGATCTTCACCAAACTTGTATCTCGCGTTCCCAGCCCAGATGATTCAGAGTGCGTTTGGCTGCAATCAGATAAACTGTCCATTTTGTGCGAGTATTTTTAACCCTTCAGGTGCTGTGAGATTATTATGCGATTATAGGGACCATCTGTGTGTTTCTCTGCCTGTTTTTTTTTTATTACAGTGTTTCTCTGTCTGTGTTTTATCACAGTGTTTCTCTGTCTGTGTTTTATCACAGTGTTTCTCTGCCTGTGTTTTATCACAGTGTTTCTCTGTCTGTGTTTTATCAGTGTTTCTCTGCCTGTGTTTTATTATCTGTGTCTGTGTTTTTTTATCACAGTGTTTCTCTTTCTCTGCCTGTGTTTTATCACAGTGTTTCTCTGTCTGTGTTTTTTTATCACAGTGTTTTTCTCTGTCTGTGTTTTATCACAGTGTTTCTCTGCCTGTGTTTTATTATCACAGTGTTTCTCTGTCTGTGTTTTATCACAGTGTTTCTCTGTCTGTGTTTTATCACAGTGTTTCTCTTTCTCTGTCTGTGTTTTTTATCACAGTGTTTTCTCTATCACAGTGTTTCTCTGTGTTTTATCACAGTGTTTCTCTGTCTGTTTTATCACAGTGTTTTTTGCCTGTGTTTTTTATCACAGTGTTTCTCTGTCTGTGTTTTATCACAGTGTTTCTCTGCCTGTGTTTTATCACAGTGTTTCTCTGTCTGTGTTTTATCACAGTGTTTCTCTGTCTGTGTTTTATCACAGTGTTTCTCTGTCTGTGTTTTATCACAGTGTTTCTCTGCCTGTGTTTTATCACAGTGTTTCTCTGTCTGTGTTTTATCACAGTGTTTCTCTGTCTGTGTTTTTATCACAGTGTTTTCTCTGTCTGTGTTTTTATCACAGTGTTTTCTCTGTTTTTATCACAGTCTGTGTTTTTATCACAGTGTTTCTCTGCCTGTGTTTTATCAGTGTTTCTCTGTCTGTGTTTTATCACAGTGTTTCTCTGCCTGTGTTTTATCAGTGTTTCTCTGTCTGTGTTTTATCACAGTGTTTCTCTGTCTGTGTTTTATCACAGTGTTTCTCTGTCTGTTTCTCTGTCTGTGTTTTATCACAGTGTTTCTCTGCCTGTGTTTATCACAGTGTTTCTCTGTCTGTGTTTTATCACAGTGTTTTCTCTGTCTGTGTTTTATCACAGTGTTTTCTCTGTGTTTTGTGTTTTATCACAGTGTTTTTTTTTCAGTGTTTCTCTGTCTGTGTTTTATCACAGTGTTTCTCTGCCTGTGTTTTATCACAGTGTTTCTCTGCCTGTGTTTTATCACAGTGTTTCTCTGTGTTTTATCACACTGTCTGTGTTTTATCACAGTGTTTCTCTGTCTGTGTTTTATCACAGTGTTTCTCTGTCTGTGTTTTATCACAGTGTTTCTCTGTCTGTGTTTTATCACAGTGTTTCTCTGCCTGTGTTTTATCACAGTGTTTCTCTGCCTGTGTTTTATCACAGTGTTTCTCTGCCTGTGTTTTATCACAGTGTTTCTCTGCCTGTGTTTTATCACAGTGTTTCTCTTCTGTGTTTTTTTATCACAGTGTTTTATCACTGTGTGTTTCTCTACCTCTGCCTTTTTATCACAGTGTTTCTCTGCCTGTGTTTTATCACAGTGTTTCTCTGTCTGTGTTTTATCACAGTGTTTCTCTGTCTGTGTTTTATCACAGTGTTTCTCTGTCTGTGTTTTTTATCACAGTGTTTCTGTGTTTTTTATCTGTTTCTCTGTCTGTGTTTATCACAGTGTTTCTCTTCTGTGTTTATCAGTGTTTTTTTCTCTGTCTGTGTTTTATCACAGTGTTTCTCTGTCTGTGTTTTATCACAGTGTTTCTCTGTCTGTGTTTTTTATCACAGTGTTTCTCTGTCTGTGTTTTATCAGTGTTTCTCTGCCTGTGTTTTATCACAGTGTTTCTCTGTCTGTGTTTTATCACAGTGTTTCTCTGTCTGTTTTTTATCACAGTGTTTCTCTGCCTGTGTTTTATCACAGTGTTTCTCTGCCTGTGTTTTATCACAGTGTTTCTCTGTCTGTTTTTTTATCACAGTGTTTCTCTGTCTGTGTTTTATTACAGTGTTTCTCAATGTTTCTCTGTCTGTGTTTTTTTTATCAGTGTTTCTCTGTCTGTTTTTTTATCACAGTGTTTCTCTGCCTGTGTTTTATCACAGTGTTTCTCTGTCTGTTTTTTATCACAGTGTTTCTCTGTCTGTGTTTTATTACAGTGTTTCTCTGTCTGTGTTTTATCACAGTGTTTCTCTGCCTGTGTTTTATCACAGTGTTTCTCTGCCTGTGTTTTATCACAGTGTTTCTCTGTCTGTGTTTTATCACAGTGTTTCTCTGCCTGTGTTTTATCACAGTGTTTCTCTGCCTGTGTTTTATCAGTGTTTCTCTGTCTGTTTTGTTTTTCTCTGCCTGTGTTTTTTATCACAGTGTTTTCTCTGTCTGTGTTTTTTATCAGTGTTTCTCTGCCTGTGTTTTTTATCACAGTGTTTCTCTGCCTGTGTTTTATCACAGTGTTTCTCTGTCTGTGTTTTTATCCAGTGTTTTAGTGTTTCTCTGTCTGTGTTTTATTACAGTGTTTCTCTGCCTGTGTTTTATCACAGTGTTTCTCTCTCTGTGTTTTTTATTATCACAGTGTTTTCTCTGTCTGTGTTTTATCATCTGTGTGTTTCTCTGCCTGTGTTTTTTTATCAGTGTTTCTCTGCCTGTGTTTTATCACAGTGTTTCTCTGTCTGTTTTTTTATCACAGTGTTTCTCTGCCTGTGTTTTATCACAGTGTTTCTCTGCCTGTGTTTTATTACAGTGTTTCTCTGCCTGTGTTTTATCACAGTGTTTCTCTGCCTGTGTTTTATCACAGTGTTTCTCTGCCTGTGTTTTATCACAGTGTTTCTCTGCCTGTGTTTTTATCCCGGTTTGTTCTTGTTCAGTATGAGCAGTCTGACACCCACTAATCCAGCACGCTGACAATGCCACTTCCGAAACACATTACACTCCTCCGCAGAGAGAGAGGGAGAGAGGGAGAGGGAGAGGGAGAGGGAGAGGGATGGCCATCTGGTATTGCACTCCTCTGCAGAGGGAGATGGGGTGGGGAGTATAGCCATGTATTCTTATGAAAACAAGTCTAACCAATTTTTCCACCTCTCCCTCTCTCTCTGTCTCTCTCTCTCTCTCTTTCTCTCTTTCTCTCTCTCCAGGTGCTTCAACCCGCATCTGCATCTCCCGCTGACTGAGAGAGAGAGACACGGAGAGGAGTGATCCTGGCTGTAGGAGTGTGTGAGAGTGTGTGGGAGGGCGATCCTTCTCAGTCGTGAGAGAGAGAGAGAGAGTGAGACACACACACACACAGCGCAACGGAACGCGATATTTTACTTTTTAAATCTCTCCATCTTCCCCCATGCTCTTCCACACTGCTCCCTCCCTCCTCCTCCTCCTCCTCCTCTCCCTCCTCCCCCTCCCTGCCTCCTCTCTCCACACGCTCTCTGCCTCGGAGCCCCAGGCGATGGGGCCAGGTCTCTCCCGCGCCTCCCCCTCGCTCTCCCCCTCTCTGGTTCTCTCTGACAGCGATGCGGGGGGGGAGGAGGGTTCGAGGAACCGCAGCTCCTGTTCCGACCCGGTCCAGTGCCGGCCCGGGATCCTGCTGCCGGTGTGGGAGCCCAAGAGCCCCTCGCTGGGGGACAAGGTGGCGCGCTCCCTGGTGTACTTTGTGGCTCTGGTGTACATGTTCCTGGGGGTCTCCATCATCGCAGACAGGTTCATGGCATCTATAGAGGTGATCACATCACAGGTGAGGGAGAGGGGGGGGGGGGGGAGGAGGGGAGGAGGGGGGGGGGGGGGGAGGGGAGGGGGGAGGAGGGGGAGAGGGGGGGGAAGGGGGGGGAGGGAGGAGGGGAGGCGGGGTGGGGAGGAGAGGGAGGGGAGGGATGGAGGGGGTGTTCCTGGGGAGGAGGGGAGAGGACAGTGGTTTCTGGTTTTGTGTTCCTGGGGTGTTCCATCCTCTATCTCCCTCTCTCAGTAGTTTCTCCCCTATCCTCCTTTCCCCCTCTCTCCCCATCCTTTCCCCTCCTCTCTCCCCCTCTCTCTCTCCCCTCTCTCTCCCCCTCTCCCCTCTCCCCCTCCCCTCTCCCTCTCCCTCCTCTCCCCCTCTCTCCCCCCTCTCTCCTCTCTCCCCTCTGTCCCTCCTCTCCCCTCTCATCTCTCTCCCCTCTCCTCCTCTCTCTCTCCCTCTCCCTCTCCCCTCTCTCTCCCCTCCCCCCTTCTCCCCTCCTCTCCCCCTCTCTCCCCTCCCTCCTCTCCCTCTCCTCCTCCTCCTCTCTCTCCCCTCTCCTCTCCTCTCCCCTCTCTCCCCTCTCCTCCTCCCCCCCTCTCTCCCCTGTCCTCCTCTCCCTCTCCTCTCTCCCCTCTCTTTCCTCTCCCTCTCCCCTCTCCTCCTCTCCTCTCTCTATCTCCTCCTCTCCCCCTCTCCCCCTCTCTCTCCCTATCCTCCCCCTCTCCCTCTCTCCTCTCTCTCCTCCCCTCAGGATATATGCGATCGATCCGATCAGCCCGGCGGGGAGGCGGTGGTGGCGACAGTGCGGATCTGGAGGCGAGGCGGTGTCGAACCTCCGCTGATAGCTGGGCACCAAATCGCGCGGAATCCTGCTCTCGTGATCGAGGGTGTGGACAGGTTTGGTAGGAGATGAACCCAACACATCGTGGGCTGTTGCCTTCAACATGTTTGTGATCGTGGCGGCAAAAGCGGTGGGTGATTCCTGA
>JAHFZB010000152.1:0-41475 GCA_036884735.1 Huso huso
TTACCCTTTATGCATTGTGTGCTTCTGCTTTGCAAAGTGTTTGGATAGTGTTTGCTGTTATAGGGCTATGTTCAATTATGCAATTCTGTATCTCTTGATTTAAAACCCTGTTGGTTGGGTTAATTAACCCTTACCTGCTTACACTGTATTGTCAATTGTTGGGTAAACTAATTTGCACCTTTTATAGTGAGCCTCAGTGACATTATTGTTTTGCTGATATACTGTTTCATTTGGTCTATGCTCGTATGGTTTTTATACCTCTTTTACGTTCTAGACTGACTTCTAAAACATTTTCTGGGTAAGCATATTCCTCAGGTCCCCTTTTAAATCCCTCTTTTACGCTGTAACCTATTACTTGCTGTTTCCAATAAAATTAAATGTTTGCTTAGGGAATCAGTATAACTATGGTCTAAGTGTCTAGTAGGAATACTAAGGAAGTTTGTTACACTGGGACCACGCAAGAAAGTCGCTGGGTCCCATGCACGCACTGGGGAATGCCAGGGACCATTTATGAGCCGGTAGGACCCCCGTGGGGTCGCTGGGCCCAGTGCGTGGTGCTGGGGAGGTACCAGGGACCATTTGGTGAGCCACTGGGACCCCCGCGCCGGTTGCTGGGGCCTGCACGTGCTGGGGAAGTGCCAGGGACCATTTGGCGAGACGCCGTCCCCACACGCCGTTGCTGGTGCCGGTGCGCGGGCTGGGGAGGTGCCAGGGACTGTTTGGCGAGTCGCTGGGCCCGGTGCGCGCGCTGGGGAGGGTCCATGGACCGTCTGGTGAGCCACTGAGACAACGCGCGAAGTCGCTGGGGCCCGTGCGTGTGCTGGGGAAGTGCCAGGGACCATTTGGCAGCCGCTGAACTCCGCTGGTGGTCGCCGGGCCTAGTGTGTGCGCCTGGGAGGTGCCAGGGACCGTTTGGCGTGCCGCCGGGACCCTGGCGTGGTCGCTGGGGCCACTGCGCGTGTTGGGGAGGTGCCAGGGACCATTTGGCGAGCAGCTGGGACCCCAGTGCGGGGTCGCTGCAGCTCGTGCGCGCGCTAGGGAGGCGCCAGGGACCATTTGTCGAGCAGCTGCAAGCCCGTGCGGGGTCGCTGGGCCCCGTGCGCGCGCTGGGAGGGGCTAGGACCATTTTCCGAGCCGCTGGGACCCCGCGATGTCACTGGGTCGCGTATTTTCGCGATGGGGATATGCCAGGGGACCATTTGGCGAAGCCGCCAGAGACCGCGACGCCTTCGCTGGTGCCCGGCGCCGAAGCTGGGGAGGTGCAGGGACCGTTATGCAGCCGCTGGGACCCTACTGAGGGGTCATTGGGCCCGTGTCTCAACTGGGAGGGCCAGGGACCATTTGGTGAGCCACTGGGACCACACGCCGAAAAGTCGCTAGTGCGTGCTGGGGAATGGCAGGGGACCATTTGCGAGCCGGTGGACCTCAAGGGTCGCTGGGCCCAGTGCGCGCAGCTGGGTGGTACCAGGGACCATTTGGCGAGCCGCAGGGACCCCGCTGGTTCTCTGGGCCCGTGGGCTTAAATGGGGAGAGGCCAGGACCATTTGCCGAAGCTTGGGACCTCGCACGAACTCGCTGGCGGGTCGTGTGCTCAGGCTGGGGATATGCCAGGGGAACATTTATGAAGCCGCTGGGACCCAGCGGGGTCGCTGGGCCCAGTGGGTGTGCTGGGAGGTACCAGGGACCGTTTGGCAAGTCACTGGCAACCGCGCGGCTCGCGGCGCGCGATGGGGAGGAGCCAGGAACATTTGTCGAGCAACTGCAACCACGTGCAGGGTCGCTGGGCCCCGCGCGGGCTGGGAGGGGCCATGGACCATTTGGCAAGCCGCTGGGACCACGCGCGATGTCGCTGGGGCGTATGGTCAGGCTGGGGATATACCAGGGACTATTTGCGAGCAGCTGGGGACCCGCGGGGGTTGCTGGGTATAGTGCGCGGCGCTGGGAGGTGCCACGGACCGCTTGTCGTTCGCTGGGACCCCGCCCGGGTTGCTGGGGCCTGTGCTGGCTGGGGAGGTGCCAGGGACCATTTGGCGAGTCGCTGGGACCCCGTGCGAAGTCGCTGGGGTCCGCGGCGTGCTGGGGGAAGTGCCAGGGACCATTTTCACGAGCCGCTGGGACCTCCTGGGGTCGCTGGGCTTAGTGCGCGGCGCTGAGGAGGTTCCAGGGACCGTTTTACGCGGTCGCCTGGACCCTGGCGTGGTCGCTGGGGCCACTCTTTGGCGTGCTGGGAGGTTCCAGGGACCGTTTGCAGACGCTGGGACGCCAGCTGGGACGCTGCGTGGGGGACGCTGAGGCCCATGCGATGCGGCTGGTGAGGTGCCAGGGACCATTTGGCAGCAGCTGGGACCCCGCGGGGGTCGCTGGGCTCGTGTGTGCACAGGGGGGAGGCACCAGGACCATTTGTCGAGCAGCTGCAACCCCGTGCGGGGTCGCTGGGCCCGGCGCGCTGGGGAGGGGCCAGGGACCATTTGGTGAGCAGCTGGGACCCAGCTGGGTCGCTGGGCCCCTTGGCGATGCTGGGGAGGTGCCAGGGACCGCTTGGCGCAGCAGCTGGTACCCCGAGCTGGGTCGCTGGGGCCTGCACGCTGGGAGGTGCCAGGACCATTTGGCGAGCCGCTGGGAGCCAATGTGGGGGTCGGTGGGCCCAGTGTGCGTGCTGGGGAGGTGCCGGGGACCGCTTACGAGCCGCTGGAACCCTGGCGTGGTCGCTGGGGCCAGTGCTCGTGCTGAGGAGGTGCCAAGGACCGCTTTGGGAGCGATGGGACCCGCGCGTGGTCTCTGGGGCCCCCCGCTGCTGGGAGGTGCCAGGGACCATTTGGCGAGCTGCAGGGACCCCCCCGCACTCGGCTGGGGCATGTGCTCAGGCTGGGGATATGCCAGGGACTATTTTACGAGCCGCTGGGACCCCGCTGGGGTTGCTGGGTGTAGTGCGTGCTGGGGGAGGTGCCACGGACCGTTTATGCGTTCGCTGGGACCCCGCCCGGGTTGCTGGGGCCTGTGCGCGCTGCTGGGGAGGTGCCAGGGACCGTTTGTCGAGTCAGCTGGGACCCCGCGTGGTCTCTGGGCCCCTGGGCGCAATGGGGAGAGGCCAGGGAACATTTATGAAGTCAGCTGGGACCCAGCGGGTCGCTGGGGCCGTGTGCGATGGTGCTGGGGAGGTACCAGGGACCATTTGGCAAGCAGCTGGCAACCCGCTGCTGCTCGCGTCGCTGGCGGGGGAGGAGCCAGGAACATTTGTCGAGCAACTGCAACCACGCGGCGGGGTCGCTGGGCCCCGCTGGCGGCCGCTGGGAGAGGCCAGGGACCATTTGCCGAGCCGCTGGGACCCCGCACGAACTTCGCTGGGGCGATGCTCAGGCTGGGGATATACCAGGGACTACGGCGAGCCGCTGGGACCCCGGGGGGTTGCTGGGTATAGTGCGGCGCTGGGAGGTGCCACGGACCATTTGGCGTTCTGCTGGGACCCCGCCCGGGTTGCTGGGGCCTGTGCGCGTGCTGGGGAGGTGCCATGACCATTTGGCGAGCCGCTGGGACCCCGCGGTGAAGTCGCTGGGGCCCGTCGTGTGCTGGGGAAGTGCCAGGGACCATTTGCGAGCCGCTGGGACTCGCTGGGGGTTGCTGGGCTTAGTGCGCGGCGCTGAGGAGGTTCCAGGGACGTTTGGCGTGTCGCCTGGACTCTGGCGTGGTGGTCGCTGGGGCCACTGCGCGTGCTGGGAGGTTCCAGGACCGTTTTGGCGAGACGCTGGGACGCTGAGGGCCCATGCTGGCGTGCTGGTGAGGTGCCAGGGACCATTTGGCTTAGCAGCTGGGACCCCGTCTTGGGTCGCCATGCTCGTGTGTCACGCTGGGGAGGAGCCAGGACCATTTGCTGAGTAGCTGGGACCCCTCGCTGGGCGGGTGGGGCCCGCGGCGCTTGCTGGAGAGGTGCCAGGGATGGTTTGGAGTGACGCTGGGACCCAGCGGGGATGGCATCTAGGGCAGTGCGCCTCCTGGGAGGTGCCAGGGACCGTTTGTAGAGCCGCTTGGACCCCGCGCAGTCCGCTGGGGTCTATGTGCGCTGGCTGGCGATGCCAGGGACCATTTGGCGTCGCTTGGGACTCAGCGGGGTCGCTGAGTCCAGTGTACAGGCTGGGGAGGTAACAGCGACCATTTGTCGATTGCAGGGACCCCGGGCGCGGGGTCGCGGGGGGCCAGTGCGCTTGCTGGGAGGTGCCAGGGCCCGTTTGGCGAGCCGTTGGGACCCCACGCGAAGTCAGTGGGGGCCCGGCGCTGGCTGGGGCGGTGCCAGGGACCATTTGGCGAAGCCGCCGGACCCCGCGCCGGATCTCTGATCCCTGTGCTCGCGCTGGGATGGGCCAGGGACCATTTGGCGAGCCGCAGGGACCCCACACGGATCGCTGAGGCCGATGGCGCCACTGGGGAGGTGACAGGATGGTTTGGCGAGCTGCAGGGACCCCGCATTGGGGTCGCTGAGTCCAGTGTACATGCTTGGGGAGGTGCCATGGACCATTTGGCGTGCCGCTGGTACCCCACACGGGTCGCTGGAACCAGTGGCGCCCCTGGGGAGGTACCAGGGACCGATTTCGCAGCTGCTGGGACCCCAGGCGGGTCGCTGGGCCCTGTGCTTGTGCTGGGGAGGTGCCAGGGACAGTTTGGCGTGCCCTGGGACCCCGCGACTGGGTTGCTGGCCCTGGCACGTGCACTGGAGAGGTGCCAGGGACCATTTGGCGATCCGCTGGGACCCTGTGCCAGGTCCCTGGGCCCAGTGCCGGCTGGGGAGGTAACAGGGACCGTTTGGCGCCGCTCTGACCAGGGTCTCTGGGGCCCGGCACGATGGAGAGGTGCCAGGGACCATTTGGTGAGCCACTGGGTCCCAGCACTGGGTCGCTGTTCCCCCGGCATGCTGGGGAGGTGCCAGGGACAGTTTGGCGCAGCCGCTGGGACCCCGCTGCGGTCGCTGGGCTGGCACGTGCTGCTGGAGGTGTCAGGGACCATTTGGCGATCCGCTGGGACCCCAGGCGAGGTCACTGGAGCCCGTGGCTAGCTGGGGAGGATAACAGGGACCTTTTGTCGAGCCACTGGACCTGCTCAGGGGTCTCTGTTGGGGTTGCTGGGCTGGGGAAGTTGCCAGGACCATTTGGCGAAGCCGCTGGGACCCGCGGGGTTAAGTCACTGGGCCCGCCGCTGGGGAGGTTCCAGGACCATTTACGAGCCGCTGGGGACCCCGTGGCGGGGTGCTGGGGCCCATCTCGGCGCTGGGGAGGTGCCAGGAACTGTTTACGGTCATTGGACCCCACGCCAAGGGTGCTGGCATAGTGCGTGCGTGCTGGGGAGGTGCCAGGACCATTTATGAAGCCGCTGGGACCCAGCATGGATCGCTGTGCCCCATGCGCCGCGGGGGGAGGTGCCAGGACCCTTTGGCGAGCAGCTGTGGGACCCAGGGGGGGGCCGCTGGGGGCCCCAGCGCTGGGGAGGTGCCAGGACCATTTGGCTTACCCACTGGGACCCCTCTTGCTGGGTCCGCTGGAGCCGCGCGCTATGCTGGGGAGGTGCCAGGGCCCGCTTGACGAGCCAGCTGGGACCCCACACGAAAGTCACTGGGGCCCGTGTTCGCGTTGGGAGGTGCCAGGACCATTTGGCGCTGGGCCTGGGACTGGGGCTGGTCCCCGCAGGCGGCTGGTTAGGGGCCAGGGACCATTTGGTGAGCCGCTGGGATGGGGAGGTGCCAGGGACAGTTTGGCGTGGGAAGTGCCAGGGGCATTCGCGAGCCTCTGGGTCGCGTGGGGTTGCTGGGTCCAGTGTATGTCCTGGGTAGGTACCAGGGACCATTTGGAGCCACAGGGACCCTGTGGAGTCGCTGGAACCCGTGGCGTGCTGGTGAGGTGCCAGGGACCATTTACAGCCATGGAGACCGATGTGGGTATCTGGGCGCGCGGCGACTGGGGATGTGCCAGGGATCATTTGGCAGCAGCTGGGACCCGCAGGGGGTAAATCTTGGCGGGGCTGGGATGTGCCTGGGACAATTTAGGAGCCGCTGGGACCCCTTCGAAGGGCGCTGGGGACCCCCACACGGTCGCTGGGGCCCGTGGGCGCTGGGGAGGTGCCAGGGACCATTTGGCGAGCCGCTGGACCTCGCAGTGGGGTCGCTGGTGCCCGCTCGAAAGTGCAGGGGAGGTGCCAGTGACCATTTGGCGAGACACTGAGACCCGAGGGGTCGCTGGGGTGCCTGCGGGTAATACGCTGGGGAGGTGCTAGGACTGTTTTGGCGAGCCACTGGGAACCCGCAGGGTCTCTGGGCCATGCGGCAGGGGAGGTGCCAGGGACCATTTGATGAGCCGCTGGGACCCAGCACGTGTCGCTGGGGCGGCGTGCTGCTGGGGAGGTGTCAGGGATCATTTGGCAGGCCGCTGGGACCCCAGGGACCATTTTGGGCCGCTGGGGGCGGACCGGTCGCAGGTGCGTATGCATATGGGGATGCACCAGGACGGTTTTGGGAGCAGTTGGGATCTCACGCTGGGGTCAGCTGGTGGTCGCTGCGGTGTGACTGGGAGGTGCCAGGGATCATTTGGCAGCCACTGGGACCCCTGCGCCAGGGTCTCTGATCCCCGCTTGATGCTGGGGAGGTGCCAGGGACCATTTGACGAGCTGCTGGGACCCAGCGCAAAGTCGCTGGTCTGCGTGCTCGCGCTGGGGATGTGCCAGGGACCATTTATGAGCCGCTGGGACCCTGCTTGGGTCGCTGGGCCCACTGCGCGCACTGGGGAGGTACCAGGGACCATTTGGCGGCCGCTGGGACCCAGCACGGGTCCTGGCCAAATATGCTCGATGGCTAGGTGCCTGGGACGGTTTGGCATGCCGCTGGTACCCAGCTCAGGGGGGTCCAGGTGTACAGGCTGGGGAGGTAACAGATCATTTTGTCGAGTCGCTGGGACCACGACGAGGTCGCTGGGGCCAGTGCAAGGCGCTGGGAGGGGCCAGGAACCATTTGGCGAAGCCGCTGGGACCCCACGAGTTCGGGGGCTCCGGCGTGATGCTGGAGAGGTGCCAGGGACCATTTGGCGTCCGGCTGGACCCCGGCAAGAGGGTCGCTGGATCCCGTACGCTTGGGAGATGGGCAAGGGACATTCGGCGAGCCGCAGGGACTCCCACGGGGTCGCTGAGGCCGATGGCGCCACTGGGGAGGTGCCAGGACCATTTGGCTGAAGCTGCTGGGACCCCCGCGATTGGGTCACTGGAGTCCAGTGTACATGCTGGGAGGTGCCAGGGACCATTTAGTATCGCTGGGACCATGCGGCCGCTGGGCCCACGCTAAGGGGAGGTGTCAGGGGGACATTTTTGGCGGCCTGGAACCCTGCGGAAGAGATGCTGAGAGGTGCTAGGGACCATTTGGCAGCAGCTGGGACCCAGCGCTGGAAGAGCTGGGCACTCAGCGCTTACTGGGAGGTGCCAGGGACCATTTGGCGAGCATTGCTGGGATCCCGGCGGGGGTCGCTGGACCCCTGTGCTTATGCTGGGAGGTGCCAGGGACAATTTACGCCGCTGGGACCTGGGCAGGGTCGCTGTGCCGGGTCGTGCTCTGGGGAGGTTCCAGAGACAGTTTAGCAAGGCGCTTGGACCCACGCTGGGGAGAGGTGCTGGGGGCGTGCCAGGGATCATTTGGCAAGACGCTGGGACCCCAGGCAGGTCGCTGGGCCCGTGGCCCCGGCCTGGGTGTGCCAGGGACCATTTGCGAAGCCACAGGGACCTCGAGGAGGGGTCGCTGGGGCCTGTGTGCGTGCTGGGGAGGTGCCTGGGACCATTTGGCGAGCCGCTTGGGACCCAGCACACGGTCGCTGGTGCCCGCGGCGCATGCTGGGAGGTGCCTGGGACAGTTTTGGCGCAGCCGCTGGTACCCCGCAGGGGGTCGCTGGTGCCGATGGCGAGTGCAGGGGAGGTGCCAGTGACCAATTTGGCGAGACACTGAGACCCCGGGAGGTCACTGGAGCCCTCGGCGCCGCTGGGGAGGTGCTAGGGACCATTTGGCGAGCCACTGGGAACCGTGCAGGGTCTCTGGGCCATGTAAGGCAGTGGGAGGTACCAGGGACATTTGTTTTGGGAGTGAAGCTGGTGTCGCTGGGCCCGGCTGGGTGGGACGGTGGTGGGGATCATTTGGTGCAGCCGCTGGGACCCCACGGAACTGGGGTTTGGCGTGGGGCGGTGCCAGGGACCGTTTGGAGGGACGCTGGGACCCAGTGATCGCTGGGGCCAGCGCCTCCTGGGAGGTGCCAGGGACCATTTGGCGAGCCGCTGGGACTCCGCGTGGGGTCGCTGAGTCCAGTGTACAGGCTGGGGAGGTAACAGGACCATTTGTCGAGTAGCAGGGACCCAGCAGGGGGGTTAGACCAGTCGCTTGCTGGGGAGGTGCCAAGGCCCGTTTGACTAGCAGTTGGGAGCCTGCGTGGGAGGTCGCTGGTGGCGTCGCATGCTGCTGGGAGGTGCCAGGACCATTTGCTTAGGAGCCGCTGGGACCCCTGCGGGGTCGCTGGGCCCGTGCAGGCTGGGAGGTGCCAGGGACAGTTTGAGCGTGCGCTGGGACCCCGCTGGGTGCATGGTCCGCTGGGCTGCGCGCTGGGGGAGGGGCCAGGGACCATTTGGTGAGCCGCTGGGACCCCAGGCGAGGTCGCTGGAACCCGGCGCTGGCTGGGGATGTGCCAGGGACCATTTATGAGCCAATCGGACCGCTCTGGGTATCTGGGGCCGTATGTTGGGAGGTACCAGGGACCATTTGGAGAGCAGCTGGGACCACACGGGGTCGTTGGTAGGCCCGGCGCTTGCTGGTGAGGTGCCAGGGACCGTTTGGCGAGCAGCTGGGACCCGCAGGAGTCGTGGGGACCAGTGTACCTGGGGATGTGTCAGGGACCATTTGGCGTGCGCTTGACCCCCGCCAGCAGTCGCTGGGCCCCGGCGCCACGGCTGGGGAGGTACCAGGGACCATTTGGCGAGCGCTGGGGACCCCGCGACGGGTCGTTAGTAGCCCGTAAGCGCTTGCTGGGAGGTTCCAGAGCCCGTTTAGCAAGGCGCTGGGACCGCTGGGTCAGTGGGGCCCGGGGTGGGCGTGCTGGGGACGGTACCAGGGACCATTTTACGAGACGCTGGGGACCCAGGATCAGATCCGATCCCGTGGCATGCTGGGGGTGGGCAGGGACCATTTGCGAGCCACAGGGACCCCAACGCGAAGTCGCTGGGGCCTGTGCGCGTGCTGGGGAGGGTTGCACGGATGGTTTGGCGAAGCTGCTGGGACCCTGCATTGGGTCGCTGGAGTCCAGTGTACATGCTGGGAGGTGCCAGGGACCATTTGGCGAAGCCGCTGGGACCGCTGCTGTGTCGCTGGGCCCAGTGCGCTGCGTGCTGGGGAGGTGTCATGGATTATTTGGCAAGCTGCTGGGACCCAGCGGCTAGGGACTGGGGGCAGAGTCGCTGGGGAGACCCCGCCGCAGACTGGTGGGAGAGGGTGCCTGGGCCCTGTGCTTGTGCGGGGAGGCACCAGGGACAGTTTGGCAGCCGCTGGGACCTCACCTGAGTCGCTGGGGCCGGAGCGCACTGGGGAGGTGCCAGGGACCATTTGGCGATCCACTGGGACCCCGGCGGCGGGTCGCTGTAGCCCGTGCGCTGGGGGGTGGTTAGGGACCATTTGGCGAGCCACTCTTCAGGGTTTCTGGGACCCATGGGGAGGTTGCCAGGGACCAGTCGCTGGTGCACTGGGTCGCTGGTGCCCCGCGCATGGGGAGGTGCCAGGGACAGTTTGGCCGTGTCAGCTGGGACCCTGCTTTGGGGTCGCTAAGCCAAGTGGCGCACTGGAGAGGCACCAGGGACCATTTGGCGATCCGCTGGGGACCCAGCAGGGTCGCTGGGCCCGGCGCCACTCGATGCTGGGTAGGTGCCTGGGCTGTTTGGCATGCCGCTGGGACCCCGCCGGTGGGTCGCTGGCCCTGTGCTGGCGTGCTGGGGAGGTGCCAGGGACCATTTGACGAGCCGCTGGGGACCACGCCACAGGATCTCTGGGCCCCGTGGCTGGTGCTGGGGAGGGGCCAGGAACCATTTGGCGAGCCGGGGACCCCGCTGAAGTCGCTGAGCCCTCTTGGGGCTCGAAGCGTGAGAGCATTTGGGTTCTGGGACCCTGGGGTTGCTTACGTGTCGCTGGGATCCAGGGACCATTTGGCGAGCCACCGGGGACCCCACACGGGGGGGTCACTGGAACCCCGTGGACGCTGGGAGGTGCCAGGGACCGTTTGGGAGCCGCAGGACCCCACATGGTCGCTGGTGCCCGCGGCGTGCTGGGGAGGTGCCAGGGACTGTTTAACGAGCCTCTGGGACACCGCGACGGAGTCACTTCCGGCCCGCGGCGCTGACTGGGGAGGTGCCAGGGACCATTTGTGAGCCGCTGGGACTCGCGTGGTCCCTGGGGCCCAGTGCGATGCTGGGGAGGTGCCAGGGACATTTTGGCGAAGCCGCTGGGACCCCCGTGGCTGTCACTGGGATCGCTGGGGAGGTGCCAGGACCATTTGGCGAGCCACTGGGACCCGTAGGGTCGCTAAGCTGGAGCCGCGGTGCTCGCTGGGGGGGTGCCAGGGCCCATTTGGCGAGCCGCTGGGACCCGCCGGTCACCACTGGGGCCCGTGCACGTGCTGGGGATGTGCCAGGGGTTCACTTATGAGCGCTGGGACCCTGTGCGGGTTGCTGGAGCCGGTGCGGCGCTGGGGAGGTGCCAGGAACCGTTTGTCGAGCCGCCGGACCACGCCGCTGGGTTGCTGGGCCCCGTGGCGCCGCTGGGGAAGTGCCAGGGACCATTTGGCGAGGTTGGGACCCGCGTGGGGTTGCTGAGTCCAGTGGCGCCGCTGGGGAGGTAACAGGGACCATTTGGCGAGTTGGGACCCAACGCCGGGTCGCTGGGGCCTGCACACATGCTGGGGAGGTGCCAGGGACTGTTTGGCGAGCCGCTGGACCCTGCACACGGGTTTTGCTGGGCCCGCGGCGTGCTGGGGAGGTGCCAGGGACCATTTGGCGAGCCACTGGGACCCAGCGCGGGGTCGGGGCCAGTGCGCTCGCTGGAGAAAAGTGCAGGGAACCCAGGGTGCCAGTGACTGGCGCGATGCTGGGAGACACTGAGGACCCCAGCAGGGAACCCGGGTCGCTGGTGCACGCGCGCGTGCTTGGGAGGTGCCAGGGACCATTTGGCCAGCCGCCGGGACCCCGTGCAGGGATCTCTGATCCCGTGGTTTGCAAAGGGGAGGTACCAGGGACCATTTGGCGAGCCGCTGGGACCCCGCCGCTGGTCGTGTGGGCCCGCGGGCGCTTGCTGGAGAGGTGCCAGGGATCATTTGGCAACGCTGGGACCCAGCATGTCAGTGGGGGCCTGCGGCGCCTCCCTGAGGGGAGGTGCCAGGGACCGTTTATGTGCTGCTTGGACCCCCGCATGCAGTCACTGGGCCAATAACGCCACTGCTAGGTACCAGGACCATTTGGCGAGCCGCTTATCTCCTCGCGGGGTCGCTGGAGTCCAGTGTGTACAGGCTGGGGAGGTAACAGCCACCATTTGTCGAGTCGCGAGGGACCCCTCGCGACGGGTCGCTAGCTGCGCGCGCTGCTGGGGAGGTGCCAGGCCCGCGAAGCGAACCGCTGGGGACCCCACGCTGGTCAGTGGGGCCCGTATGTGCTGGGGGCTGTGCCAGGACCATTTTACAGCTGCCTCGACCCCGCGCAGGATCTCTGATCCCGTGCTCGCGCTGGGGATGGGCCAGGGACGCTTTGGCGAAGCCGCAGGGACCCCACACGGGTCGCTGAGGCCCGTGGCGCCACTGGGGAGGCGACAGGATGGTTTGGTGAGCTGCAGGACCCCCGATTGGGTCGCTGAGTCCAGTGTACATGCTGGGGAGGTGCCATGTATCGCTTGGCGAGCCGCTGGTACCACGCTACGGGTGTCGCTGGGCCCAGCGCTGCGGCTGGGAGGTGCCATGGACCATTTGGCAGTTGTTGGGACCCAGCACGGATCGCTGGGGCCAGCGCCCTGGGGAGGTACCAGGACCGCTTTCGGGCCAGACTGCTGGGATCCCGGCGGGGGTCGCTGGGCCCTGTGCTTGTGCTAGGGAGGTGCCAGGGACAGTTTATGTGGCCGCTGGGACCCCGCATGGCCGGGCAGGGGCCAAGTACGCAGCACTGGAGAGGTGCCAGGACCATTTGGCGACCGCTGGGACCCCAGCAGGTCGCTGTAGCCCTGTGGCGCCGGGCTGGGAGGTAATAGGACCCGCCATGAGCCGGCTTCTGACCCCTGAAGCAAGAGGGTCTCTGGGGGCCTGTGCTCGCGATGGAGAGGTGCCAGGGACCATTTGGCAAGCCGCTGGGTCCCAGCACTGGGTCGCTGTTCCTCGGGGCGATGCTGGGAGGTGCCAGGGACAGTTTACGGTCCTGGGACCCCCGCCAGGTCGCTGGGCTGGCACGTACAAGGAGAGGTGCCAGGGACCATTTGGCGATCCGCTGGGACCCCAGCGAGGTCACTGGAGCCCGCGGCCGCTGGGGAGATAACAGGGACCATTTGGCTAGCCACTCGACCCCGCCGGGCTGGGACCCCTCCTGGGAGCTGAAGGGTCACTGGGCCCCGCAGCACGGTCACTGGGCCTGCGGCGCTGGGGAGGTTCCAGACACCGCTTGAGTGAAGCTGGGACCCCGCTGGTTGCTGGGGCCCATCTGCGTGGGGATGTGCCAGGAACTGTTTGGCGAAGTGCTTTGACTCACAAGAGGGTCGCTGGGTATAGTGCGGAGTGCTGGGGAGGTGCCAGGGACCATTTAGCCGCTGGGACACCGCGTGGGGTCACAGCCTGCGCGGGCATTGGGAGGGTGTCAGGGACCTTTGGGAGCAGCTGTGACTGCGGGGGGTCGCCAGCTGGCACACGCTGGGGAGGTGCCAAGGACCATTTAACCCACTGGGACCCAGCACGAGGTCGCTGGAGCCCGGTGCTCGCTGGGAGGTGCCAGGGCCCGCTTTGGCGAAAGCCGCTGGGACCCCACACGAAGTCACTGGGGCCCGTGTTCGCGGTTGGGAGGTGCCAGGGACCATTTGGCGAGCCGCTGGGACCCCGGCGCTGGGTCGCTGGTCCCCCGAGCACGCTGGTTAGGGCCAGGACCATTTGGTGAGCCGCTGGGATTCCGTGATGTCGCTGGGGCCTGTGCGTGCTGGGGAAGTGCCAGGGAGCATTTATGAGCCTCTGGGACCCTGCGTGGGGTTGCTGGGTCCAGTGTATGTCCTGGTAGGTACCAGGGACCATTTGGAGAGCCACAGGGACCCCACACGAGTCGCCAACAGGCGCCGCGTGCTGGTGAGGTGCCAGGGACCATTTATGAGCAGCTGGGACCCGCTGGGAAATGCTTTTGGCCCCTCGCGGGCAAGACTGGGGATGTGCCAGGGATCATTTACAGTCAGCTGGGACCCGCAGGTCGTTTGGCCCCGTATGCTGCTGGGATGTGCCAGGGATTATTTATTTGTGCCGGGCTGGAACCCCGCAAGGGTTGTTGTGTCTCCCGCAGCGGTGTGCTCTGGGAGGTTCCAGAGACAGTTTAGCAAGGCGCTTTGGACCACGCTGGCTGGGCCTACTGGGCCCCGTGCGTGCACTGGGGATATGCCAGGGGACCATTTATGGAGACGCTGGGACCCAACGCTGAAACGCTGGGGCCTGTGCACGCTTGGGAGGTGCCAGGGACCATTTTATGAGCCGCTTTGACCCTGCGCCGGGTCGCTGGTGCCCGTATGAAAGTGGTTGGGGAGGTTGACCACCTGAGACATTGGAGACCCCCGAGGGGTCGCTGGTTTGACGCCCTGCTAGGGAGCATTTGGTCACTGGGAAAGGGTCTCTCTGGGCCATGTATGGGGAGGGTACCATAGGGACCATTTACGAGTCCGCTGGGACCCGCGTGTCAAGCTGGCCCCGCGCGCTGGGGACTTGTCAGGGGATTATTTGGCAAGTCGCTGGGACCTGCCAGGGACCATTTACAGTCATTGGGACCCCCTGCCAAGATGGTCGCAGGTGTCGTGCGCACATGGGGGGATGCACCAGGGACGGTTTGGCGAGCCGCTGATCTCACCTGGAGTCGCCAGGTCCAGGGTGCGCACTGGGGAGGTGCCAGGGATCATTTGGCGAGCCACTGACCCCCCTGCAAGGGGTCTCTGGGCCCCGCGCATGCTGGGAGGTGCCAGGACCATTTGATCTAGCTGCTGGGACCCCGCCAAAAGTCGCTGGTGCCGTGTTTCGCGCTTGGGGATGTGCTAGGACCATTTTGCGAGCCGCTGGGACCCTGCTTTGGGGTCGCTGGGCTTACCGGCGCACTGGGAGGTACCAGGGACCATTTGGCGAGCCGCTGGGACCCAGCATCGGGTCGTGGCTGGGCTACAAGATGCTTTGTAGGTGCCTGGGACGGTTTGGCATGCCGCTGGTACTCGCTGCTGGGTCCTGGGCCCCTGTGCGTAGTTGGGGAGGTGCCAAGGACCATTTTTATGAAGCCGCTGGGGACCACGCCACAGGTCGCTGGGCCCCGTGCGTGTGCTGGGAGGCCAGGAACCATTTACTGCGCCGACCCCCGCGAGAGTCTCTGGGGGGCTCGTATGAGTGCTGGTTGGTGCCTTGGTGCTCGGGACCGTTTGGCGTGACGCCTGGGATCCCTGGGTGCCGGAAGTCGGTCACTAGGTGCGACGCTGGGAGGTGCCAGGACCATTTAACCAGTCGCCTGGAACCTGTCATTTGGCCCGCCCCTGCAAGACACCAGGGAGGTAACCGGACCATTTGGTGAGCCGCTGGGGACCCCGTGTGCGGGTCGCTGGGCCCAGTGCTGCTGGGGAGGTGTCAGGGACATTTGGCGAGTCGCTGGGACCCTGCGAGATCGCTGGAGAGGTGCTAGGACCATTTGGCGAGCAGCTGGGACCCAAGGTAGGAATGCTTGGCCCCGGGTGGCGCCGCGACTGGGATGTGCCAGGGATCATTTACGAACCGCTGGGACCAAGGCGGTCGCTGGGCCGGCAGGTGCTGGGATGTGCCAGGATTTATTTGAGTCGGCTGGGACCCGTGAAGGGTCAAGCGCAGTTATGCGGGCGTGTTCTGGGGAGGTTCCAGAGACAGTTTAGTACATGCTTGACCGCTGGGCTGGGTCGCTAACCCCGTGAGCGCTGGGGACGTGCCAGGGATCATTTGGCGAGACGCTGGGACCCGTGGGGTCGCTGGGCCCCGCGGCGCCTTGGGTGTGCCAGGGGACCATTTGCGAGCCCAGGACCCAACGCTGGGTCGCTGGGGCCTGTGCACGTGCTGGGAGGTGCCAGGGACCGCTTGGTGCTTTGCCGACCCCGCTGCTGTCACTACAAATACGCCACTGGCCAGGGTACCAGGGACCATTTGGCGAGCCGCTGGGACTGGCGGTGGGGTCGCTTGAGTCCAGTGTACAGGCTGGGAGGTAACAGGACCATTTGTCGAAAGCCGCGGGACCCCGCTGACGGGTCGTTAGCCAGTGCGCCTTTGCTGGGGAGGTGCCAGGGCCCGTTTAGCGAACCGCTGGGACCCCACGCCGAAGTCAGTGGGGGCCCTGCGGAGCGTGCTGGGGGCGGTGTTAGGACCACGGCGAGAATGGGACTCGACCGGGTAGGGATCTGATCCCTGCGGTTTCGCTGGGATGGGCCAGGACGCTTGGTTTAGCCGCAGGGACCCCACACGGGTCGCTGAGGCCCCTTTGCACGCCACTGGGGAGGCCAGGATGGTTTGGCGAGCTGCAGGACCCCTGCGATTGGGGTCGCTGGTCCAGTGCGTACATGCTGGGGAGGTGCCAGCGGATCATTTGGCGTGTCGCTGGTACCACGCGCGGTGTCGCTGGGCCCAGTGCGCCGCGGCTGGGGAGGTGCCATGGACCATTTGGCGAGCTGCTGGGACCCAGCACGGGATCGCTAGCCAGTGTGCTTCCTGGGAGGTACCAGGACCGTTTAGGCGAACTGCTGGGATCCCCGGGGGGTCGCTGGGCCCTGTGCTTGTGCTTGGGAGGTGCCAGGGGACAGTTTACGCCGCTGGGACCCCGCGGCCGTTGCTGATCCTGGGCGTGCACTGGAGAGGTGCCAGGGACCATTTGGCGATTCGCTGGGACCCCGTACAGCAGGTCGCTGAGGCCCGTGCTTTCGCTGGGAGGTAACAAGGGACCATTTGCTTAGCCGCTTGACCCTGCATGAGGGTCTGAGTCCGTGCTACATGGGAGGGTGCCAGGGACCATTTGGCAAGCCGCTGGTCCCAGCACTGGTGTCGCTGTTCCCAGTGCTGGGGAGGTGCCAGGGACCATTTGGCAGTGTCATTGGACCCCAGCATCGGGTCAAGCTAATAAGTGCGCCCTGGAGAGGTGCCAGGGACCATTTGGCATCCGCTGGGACCCTGTGCGAGGTCACTGGAGCCTGTGCGCGTGCTGGGAGATAACAGGGACCATTTGGCGAGCCACAGGGACCCCGCGGGGTCTTGGGCCAAGGTTGCGCTGGGAGGTGCCAGGGACCATTTGGCGAGCCGCTGGGACCCCGTATTTTAAGTCACTGGCCCCCCGCGGCGCTGCTGGGGAGGTTCCAGACACCGTTTGGAGTGAAGCTGGGACCCCGCTGGGGTCTGGGGGCCCATGTGCGCGTGCTGGGGATGTGCCAGGAACTGTTTGGCGAGCGCTTTGACAGCGCAGGGTCGCTGGGTATAGTGCGAAAGTGCTGGGAGGTGCCAGGGACCATTTACGAGTCGCTGGGACACCCGCGCGCGGGTCGCTGGGCCCCTGCGCCGCTGCATTGGGGGAGGTGTCTGGGACCTTGAGCGGTCAGCTGGCCCGTGGGGGGGTCGCTAAGGGACATTTTATGACACCGCTGGGGGGAGGTGTTAAGGACCATTTGGCGACCCACTGGGACCCCGCGATCAAGTCACTGGGCCCGCGGCGCGGCTGGGAGGTTCCAGACACCGCTTGAGTGAAGCTGGGACCCGCTGGTTGCTGGGGCCCATCTGCGCATGGGGATGTGCCAGGAACTGTTTGGCTTCGCTTGACCCCGCGAGGGTCGCTGGGCATAGCGCGAAGTGCTGGGGAGGTGCCAGGGACCATTTGGCGAGCCGCTGGGACACCGCGTGGGTCACAGTGCCCCGCGCGCATTGGGAGGTGTCAGGGACCTCAATAGCAGCTGTGACCCTGGGGGGCCAGCTGGGGCCAAGCACGCCGCTGGGAGGTGCTAAGGACCATTTGGCGACCTACTGGGACCCAGCGCGAGGTCGCTGGAGCCCGTGTGCTCGTTGGGAGGTGCCAGGGCCCGTTTACGCGAGCCGCTGGGACCCCACACCTGGTCACTGGGGCCCGTGTTCGTGTTGGGAGGTGCCATTTGGGACCATTGGGCGAGCCGCTGGTCCCCGTGAGCACGCTGGTTAGGGGCCAGGGACCATTTGGTGAGCCGCTGGGATTCCCTGCGCGATGTCGCTGGGGCCTCTTGCTGCTGGGAAGTGCCAGGAGCATTTATGAGCCTTTGGGACCCTGCGGGGTTGTGGGTCCAGTGTATGTCCTGGGTAGGTACCAGGGACCATTTGGAGAGCCACAGGGACCCCACACGGAGTCGCCCGGGCCTGCATGGTGAGCTGGTGAGGTGCCAGGGACCATTTGGCGAGCAGCTGGGACCAGGGATGGGAGTCATTGGGACCGCCTGGGCCGTTCGTGCGCGTGCTGGGGATGTGCCAGGGACAATTTACGAGCCGCTGGAACCCCGCCAAGGGTTGCTGTGCCCTCGGCGTGCTCTGGGGAGGTTCCAGAGACAGTTTAGCAAGGCGCTGGACCACGCTGGGTCACTGGGCCCCGGCGTGCACTGGGGATATGCCAGGGACCATTTGCGAAAGCCACAGGGACCCAACGCTGAAGTCGCTGGGGCCTGTGCACGTGCTGGGGAGGTTGTATTAGACCATTTGGCGAGCCGCTTGACCCTGCACACGGTCGCTGGAAAATTGTATGGTGCAGGGAGGTGCCAGTGACCACCTATAGACACTGAGACCCCGGGAGGGGTCGCTGGTGCCAGGCGCTGCTGGGAGGTGTTAGGGGAGCATTTACAGCCACTGGGAACCCGCAAGAGGGTCTCTGGGCCATGTGCTGCAGTGGGAGGTACCAGGGACCATTTATGAGTCGCTGGGACCAAGGTGTGTCAGCGGGCCCCGTAGCGCTGGCTTGGGGACGTCAGGGATCATTTGGCAAGCCGCTGGGACCTGCGCCAGGGACCATTTACAGTCAGCTGGGACCTCAAGATGGTCGCAGGTGCCCGTACAAGACATGGGGGATGCACCAGGGACGGGTTTGGCGAGCCGCTGGATCTCACCTGGGGTCGCCCAGGTCCGTGGTGCGCACTGGGAGGTGCCAGGGGATCATTTGGCGAGCTGCTGGCTGGGCTGGGCTGGGTCGCTTGGTCCCCGTGGCGATGCTGGGAGGTGCTAGGGACCATTTGACGAGGTTGCTGGGACCCCCCGCGAAAGTCGCTGGTGCCGCTGCTCGCTTGGGATGTGCCAGGGACCATTTATGAAGCCGCTGGGACCCTGCTTGGGGTCGCTGGGCCCAATTGCGGCACTGGGAGGTACCAGGACCGATGAGTCATTGGGACCCAGCACGGGTCGCTGGCCCCGCCGCGATGCTTTGTAGGTGCTCGGGACGGTTTACATGCCGCATTGGTACCCCTGCTGGGTCGCGGGGTTTTGTGTCTGCTGGGAGGTGCCAAGGACTATTTTGCGAGCCGCTGGGACCACGCTACGAGGTCGCTGGGCCCGTATGCGTGGCGCTTGGGAGGGGCCAGGAACCATTTACGAGCCGCCGGACCCCGGGCGGCAGAGTCTCTGGGGGTCAGGCGATGCTGGGTTGGTGCCTGGGACCGTTTGGCGTGTCATTGGGATCCCGCAAGGGTCTTGGGCACAGTGCGTGACGCTGGAGGTGCTAGGGACCATTTAACGAGTCGCTTGAACTTGGAACTCCGTTGTCGCTGGGACCCCGCACGGGTCGCTGGGCCCAGCAAGTGGTGCTGGGAGGTGCCAGAGATCGCTTTACAGCCGCTGTAACACCATGCAGGGTCTGGGTCCAGTGAGCGCTTGAGGAGGTGGTAGGGACCGTTACAGCCTTCTGGGACCCAGCGCGGGTGGTTGGGTCGCAGGATTGGCCATGTGAGGTGCTAGGGACCATTTGCAGGAGTCAATGGGACCGTGACGGGGTCACTGGGGCCCGTGCGTGTGCTTGCGAGGTGCCAGGGATCATTTGGATTCCAGCAGCGGGACACCGGCAAGGGGTTGCTGGTCCCGTGAGCACCTGGAGGAGGGCCAGGGACCATCGGTGGGGCCTGTGCGCTTGGGAAGTGCCAGGAGCATTTATAGCCTTGGGGGAAGTCGCTGGGCCTGTGCAGTGTATGTCCTGGGAGGCAGCTAGGGACCATTTGAGCCAGGGACCCCACACGGCTGTCTGGGACTGGTGAGGTATGGGGATGCTGAGTCCAGAAGGCTGGGGGCACTAGGTGCCAGGGAACATTTTACGAGCAGCTGGGACCACGCGTGGGGTCGCTGGGGGGCCTGTGTGCATGCAGGGAGATGCCATTGACCATTTGGTGAGACGCTTGAGGTTCCAGAGATGTTTAGCAAGGCGCTTGGGTTGCCAGCCCCGCGGCGCTGCGCTGGGGAGATGCCTGGGATTTAGCAGCCGGCGACCCAATGGGGACCCGTGCTGGGAGGTCGCATTTGGGGCCACTGCACGGTCGCTGGGAGGTGCCAGGACCGCTTTGAGAGACACTGAGACCCCCGAGGCCGCTTGGTGCCCGCGGCGCTGGGGAGGTGCTAGATATTTGGCGAGCTGGAACCCGCGCAGGGTCTCGGGCCATGTGCGCAGCAGTGGGAGGTACTAGGGACCATTTACAGCCGCTGGGCCTGTGGGTGCGCGCTTGGGACGGTCAGGATCATTGGCGTCGCTGGGACCCGCGCCAGGGACCATTTGGCGGCCGCTGGGACCCCCGCTGTGGTCGCAGGTGCCCGTACATGGGGATGCACCAGGGACGGGTTTGGCGAGCCGCTGGATCTCACCTGGGGTCGCTTAGCCTGGTGGTGCGTGACCAGAGGTGCCAGGATCATTTGGCGAGCTGCTGGGACCCGCTGGGTCATGGTCCTCGTGGCGCATGCTGGGAGGTGCTAGGGACCATTTGACGAAAGCTGCTGGGACCCCGCAAAGTCGCTGGTGCTGCGGTCGCGCTGGGGATGTGCTAGGGACCATCGGCGGAGTCATTGGGACCCTGCTTAGTCGCTACCACTGGGCGCACTGGGAGGCACCAGGGACCATTTGGAGCGAAATATGGGACCCACGGGGTCGCTGGGGGCCTCACAGATGTTTGTGAGGTGCCTGGGATTGGTTTGCATGCCGCTGGTACCACAAGGGGTCGTTGGGCCCTGTGCTCGTATGGGAGGTGCTATGACCATTTGGCGGCCGCTGGGACCACTGCTACAGGTCGCTATGGGCCCTGTAAGGTGGCGCTTGGGGAGGCTAGAACCATTTGGCTTAGCCGCTGACTCCCGCAGAGTCTCTGGGGCTCGTGGCGATGCTGGGTTGGTGCTCTGACCGCGATGCGTCATTGGGATCCCGCCAAGGTCGCGGGCACAGTGCGACGCTGGGAGGTGCTAGGACCATTTAACGAGTCAAACCCAAGAAACACTGGGACCCCCCGTGACGGGGTCGCTGGGCCCAGTGCGTGTGCTGGGAGGCCAGGAGATCGCTGGCGAGCCGCTGTAACACCATGCAGGGTCGCTGGGTCCAGTGAGCGCGCTGAGGAGGTGGCAGGGACCGCTTACGAGCCTCTGGGACCCAGCGCGGGTGGTTGGGTTCTGTGGACGCGGCCATGAGGGTGCTAGGGACCATTTGGTGAGCTAATGGGACCCCGCGACGGGTCACTGGGGCCCGGCGCGCTTTGCACAGGTGCCAGGGATCATTTGACGCAGCAGCGGGACACCGTGGCGGGGTTGCAAGCCCGTGGTGCGCTCGGAGGAGGTGCCAGGGACAGTTTGGCAAGGCTTGACCCTTGGGAAGTCGCTAGCCTGTGCGCGCACTGGGAGGTGCTAGGGACCATTTGACGAGCTGTCTGGGACCCCTGCAAGGGACGTTGAGTCCTGTGCGCTGGGTAGGTGCTAGGGAACATTTGGCGAGCAGCTGGGACCACGCATGGGTCGCGGGGCCTGTGTGCATGCTGTGGAGATGCCATTGACCATTTGGTGAGACGCTTGACCCCGCGGGTTGTTGGGCCCGGCGCTGGGCTGGGGAGATGCCTGACCGCTGCTTACGAGCTGGGACCCTGCGCGAGGTCGCTTGGGCCACTGCACTGCTGGGGAGGTGCCAGGGACCGCTTGAGAGCCACTGAGACCCCACGCTGAAGTCGCCGGGGCCTGTGGTAAAGGCTGGGGAGATTAGGACCAATTGCGAGACGCTGGGACATTGCGCGCTGGTGTCGATTGCTGGGGCAGTTTGGCAAGATGCTTGGGGACGGTCAGAATTGGGGTTCGTGTGTTCGCTTGGGAGGTTCTAGGACCATTTGCGAGCTGCTGGGACCCCGCAAGGTGGGTCGCTGGGGGTGCCCAGCGCATATGGGGATGCACCAGGGACCGTTTATGAGCTGCTGATCTCACCGAGGTTGCTTGGGTCCTGTGCGCACTGGGAGGTGCTAGGACCAATTGATGATGGGACCCCTGGGGTATGGTCGCTAGCCTGTGTGCATGCTGGGGAGGTGCCAGGGACCTTTTGGCGATGAGCTGGGAACCCGCGGGTCGCTGGTGCCGAGGCTAAAGACCAGATGCCAGGGACCATTTGGCGAGCCGCTGGGACCCTGTTTGGGCCTGGGCCCTGTGCTCGTGCTGGGAGGCAACAGGACCATTTACGAGCCGCTGGGACCAGCATCGGGTCGCCAGTTCCCGCACGCATGCTTTGTAGGTGCCTGACGGTTTGGCATGCCGCTGGTACCGCTGGGTCGTTGGGCCTCTGTGTCGTGCTGAGGTGCTGGCGACTATTTTATGGCTGCCGGGGACCATCGCTGCTGAGGTCGCGTTCTGCGGCGTGCTGGGAGGCCAGAACCATAGCCGCCGGACCCCCGCCAAGAGTTCTGGGGCCTGTGGGCGTATGCTGGGTTGCGCCTGGGACCCATGCGCCGCTGATCCCGCTGGGTCATAAGTACAGTGCTGCACGCTGGGAGGTGTTAGGGGACCATTCGCGAGCCGCCGACTCGTCCGTGGGTCGCTGGGCCCAGTGCGTGCTGGGAGGTGCCAGAGATCGTTGGCGAGCCGCTGTAACACCATGCAGGGTCATGGGTCCAGTGAGGAGGCTGAGGAGGTGGCAGGGACCATTTGGCGGTAGCCCTGGGACCCAGCGCGGTGCAAGGTCCTGTGGACGCGCTTGCGAGGGTGCTAGGGACCATTTACAGAGATAATGGGACCCCGCACGGGGTCACTGGGGCCCGTGCGTGCTTGCGAGGTGCCAGGATCATTTGACGAGCAGCTGGGACACGTAAGGGGTTGTTGGGGCCTGTGCTCGGGAGGAGGTGCCAGGGACAGTTTGGCAAGGCGCTCACCCTTGGGGAAGTCGCTGGGGCCCTGTGCGCACTGGGAGGTGCCAGGGACCATTTGACGAGCTGTCTGGGGCCCCTGCATGGGTTGCTGAGTCCTGTGCGCAAAGGCTGGGTAGGTGCCAGGGAACATTTGGCGAGCAGTTGGGACCACGTATGGGGTCGCTGGGGGCCTGCATGCTGTGAGGTGTTATTGACCATTTGGTGAGAGGCTTGGACCCTGCGTAGGGGTTGCTGGGCCCCGCTTGGGAGATGCCTGAGAACATTTGGCGAGCAGCTGACCCCCTACGAAGTCGCTGGTCTGTGGTGCTGCTGGGGAGATTGCAGGAGCAATGGGACCGAGACGCTGGGACAAGAGCTGGGTTGTTGGGTCCAGTGGATTGCCAGGGACAGTTTGGCAAGATGCTTGACCACCGCGAAATTGCTGGGGCCCGTGGTGCCCGCTTGGGAGGTTCCAGGGACCATTTGGCGAGCCGCTGGGACCCCTGGGGTCGCTGGTCCCCTGAGGGTACTGGGAGGTGCCAGGGACCGCTTAGAGTTGCTGAACCCCGCGCGAGGTTGTTGGGTCCCAAAGCGCCGCTTGGGTTGGTGCCAGGGACCACTGATGAGTTGTTGGCACCCCGCGACAGGGTCGCCTGGGGCCCGCAGCATGCTTGGGAGGTGCCAGGGACCATTTGGCGAGAGAGCTGGGAACTGGGCGGGTAGCTAGTCTGAAAGTGCGCTGGGGAGGTGCCAGGGATCGCTTTGGCGAGCCGCTTTGAACCCGCGGCGGTCGCTGGTGCCAGTGCGCCGCCATGAGGTGCCAGGAACCATTTGGCGATCCGCTGGGAGTCAACGAGGTTGCTGGGGCCCGGTGCCGCCATGTTGGGGAGGTTGAGGGACCATTTGGCGAGCGGCCGGACCTTTGCACACAATCGCTGGTACCAGTGCGAGCGCTGGACACGTGCCAGGGACCATTTGGCGAGCCGCTGGGACACCGCGCGGTCGATGCCCCCCGCGCGCACTGGGAGGGGCCATGGAACATTTGATTGCAGCCGTGACGCGGGCAGGGCCCGCTGCGGCACCGGGGATGTGACCGACCATTTTTGAGTCAGCTGGGACCCAGCGAAGTTGCTGGGCCCTGTGCGCACACTGGGAGATGCCAGGGACCGTTTTGGCGCTGCTGGGACCTGCGGGTCGCTGGGGCCCAAGGCGCATGCTGGGGAGGTACTCAGATCAATTTATAGACGCTGGGGACCCTACGTTGGGTTGTTAGTCCAGTGCGACGCCAGGGACAGTTTGGACCACCCGGAAATCGCTGGGGGCTCCGGTGGTGCTCCGCTTGGGAGGTTCCAGGGACCATTTGGCCAGCCATTGGGACTCCCTGCTGGTCGCTGGGCCTGCAGCGGGCTGGGTAACCATTTATCAGCCGCTGGGACCCCTGCATTTGTTGTTGGGCCCCTGTGCAGGCGCAGAGGAGGTGCTAGGGACCGCTTACGAGTCGCTGGGACCCCAAGCAAAGTCGCTGGGGGCTGTGCATCCTGGGAGGTACTAGGGACCTTTTAGCCGCTGGGACCTTGCCCGGGTCATTGGGGCCTGCACACTTTGGAGGTGCCAGGGACCATTTGAGAGACGTTGACCCTGCTGGCAATAATAATCCCTATGCGCAGGCTTTTGGGAGGTGCCAGAGACTATTTGAGAGACGCTGGGATCCGCTGGGGTCGCTGGGTCCCCGCACAGAGACCATTTGGTGAGTTGCTGGGACCCCAACGCAGGGTCATGGGTCAAGAGCGAAAGTGCTGGTAGGTGCTATGGATAGTTTGGCAAGCCGCTTTGACCACGCGCTGGTCGTTGGGACCCGTGGCGTTAGGGGATGTGCTAAGGACCATTTGGCGAGCCGCTGGGACCCTGCACGGATGACGCTGGGAGGTGGACCATGCGAAGTCGCTGGGGCCTGCAGGGTTGCTGGGTCCTTGCCTGCTGCTTGGGTAGGTGCCAGGGACCAATTGATGAGTTGCTGGGACCCCGCAGACAGGGTCGCCTGAGGCCCGAGTGCTGGGAGGTACCAGTGACCATTTGGCGAGAGGCTGGGACCCCGCTGAGGGTAGTTGGGGCCCCTGTTTGCGCTGGGAGGTGCCAGGGACCGTGCACAGCCACTGGGACCCCACGCTGAAGTCGCCGAGGCGCAGCGCCGCTTGGGAGTTGCCACGGACCATTTGGCAAGCCGCTGGGACCTCCCAAGTGAAGTCGGTAGTGTCCGTGGCGTGCTGGGGTGAGGTGCCAGGGACCAGGAGACGCTGGGACCCCACGTGGAATAATCTGGGCCCGTGGCGCTGTTTGGGAAGTGCCAGGGACTGTTTACAGCTGCTGTGACCCCGCGCGAGGTCGCTGGGCCCTGCGCCGCTGGGAGGTGCCAGGACCGCTTACGAGCCACTGGGACGCCATGCGGAGTCACTGGGCCCCGCGGCGCGCTGGGAGGTGCCAGGGACCATTTGGCGAGACGCTGAGTCAACAAGGGGTAGCTGGGGCTGTGGGCCCCAGCTATCCCCTTGGACCGCTGGGGACACCGCTGGTCCCGGGCCTGCACGCACTGTGGTGGTGCCAGGGACAGTTTGACGAGCTGCTGGACCCCACGTGAAGTCGCTGTGCCGAGTACGCCGGGCTGAGGAGGTACCAGCGACAATTTGGCAAGCCGCTGGTCCCCAAAGGGTCGCTGGGTCTCGTAAGGCGCTGGGAGATGCCAGGACCATTTATGAGCAGCTGGGACTCGCTGGGTCGCTGGGGCACGGTATGTGCTGGGAGGTGCCAGGACCATTTGGCAGCAGTGGGATCCTGCGGGTCGCTGGGGCCTATGCGCGGGCTTGGGAGGTGCTAAGGACGGTTTGAGAGTCGCCGCCCCCTTGGGGTCGTTAATGTCCGTGCACTTGCTGGGAGGTGCCAGGGACCATTTGGCGAAGCCGCTGGGACCCCACCCGGGGTCGCTGGGTCCAGTGCGCTGCTGGGAGGTGCTAGGACCATTTGGCGAAGCCGCTGGGACCCCGCGCGTGGTCGCTGGGGGGCAGCGCTGGCTGGGAGGTGCCAGGTACCGTTTGGCGAGCCACTGGGACCTTACATGGGGTCGCTAGTGTCCGTCCGCACGCTTGGGAGGTTCCAGGGACACATATCCGCTGGGAACCCACACGGGTCGCTTGGGAGGTGCCAGGGAAAACTTTGCGAGCCGCTATGACCCCACGCGAGGGTCGCGGTCCAGTGTTTGCCCTGGGAGGTGCCAGGATTACAGAGCCACTGGGACCGTGGCGCGCGCTGGGGAGGTGCCAGGGACCGTTTAATAGCCACTGGAGAACCGCACGGGTCGCTAGTGTCCGCCCCGCACACTGGGGAGGTGCCAGGGACCGCTTATTTATCCGCTGGGAACCCACACGGGTCATGGGGCCTGGACGTAGTGCTTGGGAGGTGCCAGGAAACTTACAGCCGCTGCAACTCCGCCGCAGGGTCGTTGGTTCCAGTGTTGGCGCTGGGGAGGTGCCAGAGGACCGCTTTGGCGAAGCCGCTGGGACCCCGCGCTGGGTCTGGGGCCCATGCGCGACCGCGGAGGCGCCAGGGACGAGACGGCAAGCAGCTGGGACCCGTGTGGGGTCGGTAGTGTCCGTGGCGGGCACTGGGAGGTGACAGGACCATTTATGAGTCTCTGGGACCCCGTGCGGGGTTGTTGAGCCCTGTTCGCTGGGTAGGTGCCAGGGACCGCTTTGGTGAGCCACTGAGAACCGGCATGGGGTCCGGGTCCCGGATGCGGTTGGGAGGTGCCAGGGGCACTGGCGAGCCGGCTGCCACCCGCCGCAGGGTTGCTGTCCAGTGTTTGCGCGCGGGGAGGTGCCAGGACCCGCTGGCTGATCCGGGCTGGAACCCGCAGAGGTTCGGACGCGCTGGGGAGGCATCGGGACCACGGCAGCTGCAGGTACCCCAGCAGGGTCGCTACGCCTGTGGGCGCAAGGAAGGTTAGAATATTGAAGCTGCTGGAACCGCCGCTGGGTCGCTGGCACGTAAGGCAAGGAGGAGCGGACCATTTCACAGCCGCTGGTTCCCAGGCGTGTCGCCAACCCCAGCGTGACATGCTGGCGAGGTGCATGGGACCGCTTGGTGAGTTGCCAGACCGCCACAGGGTCGCGGTCCAGTGCGCCGCTGGGAGGTACCAGGATAGTATGGCAGTTGCTTCACCACGCCGTGAAGGAAGCTGGGGTCAGTGCGCCCGGGTTGGGAGGTGGTAGGGAATATGCAGACAGGCTAAAAGAATTGAATCTATTCAGTCTTGAATAAAGAAGGGAGGTGTCAGACCTGGCGCAAAACATTCAAAATTCAAAAGGTGTCGAGACCCGCAATAACCTTGGGGAGGTTCCAGGGACCGTTTAGCGAGCTGCTGACCCCGCGTTTGGTCATAAATGGAGATTAGCTGCTGGGGGGGTATCTAGAAATAGAAAATAGGAGGCGCTTTTACACAGAGAATCTATGGGGCCCATGGAACCAAGGCCCCAGTAATGTTGAAGCTGGGACATCCTGGGGAAACTGTCAAGAAGCCGCTTGGGAGGTTCTGGGACCATTTGGCTACTAACAACCAAACCGGGTTGTTGGGCTGAATGGCCTCCGCTTGTAAACTTGCTTATGGACTATGTTCTTATGGGACCTTATGGTCTTATGAGGCCCGATGTGTGCTGGGAGGTGCTAGGAATAACTCGGTGAGCCGGGCTGAGAACCGGCACGGGTACCTGGGCCCCGTGCGCGCACTGGGAGGGTGCCAGGGACAGTTTGGTGAGCTGTTGGACCCCGTGGTGAAGTCGCAGTGCCCAGTGTGCGCCGGGTGGTCCCAGGGGACCATTTGGCGAGTTTCTGGGACCCCGCTGGGTCGCTGGGGTCGGCATCGCGATGGGGATGTGCCAGGCACCATTTGCGAAGCCGCTGGGACCCGGTTGCTGCGCCCTGTGCGCGCGCTGGGTCGGTGCCAGGGACAGTTTGGCAAGCTGCTTGGACTCTGTGCGAAGTCACTGGGGCCCGTACACGCGCTGGGGATGTGCCAAGGACCA
This sequence comes from Huso huso, assembly GCA_036884735.1. NCBI lineage: Eukaryota > Metazoa > Chordata > Actinopteri > Acipenseriformes > Acipenseridae > Huso > Huso huso. The sequence continues at coordinate 27,667 of JAHFZB010000152.1, forward strand.
TTTGTGAGTCGCTGGGGCTGGGCCCAGGGCGCAGTTGGGAAGCAACAGGGACCTTTACAGCTGTTGGGTCCTCGCGCTGGTCGCTGGGGTCCGTAAGGAGCTGGGGAGGTGCCAGGTACTGTTTGACAAGCCGCTGGGACCCCGCACAGGGACGCTGGGTCCAGTGCAAGTGCTGTGGAGGTGCGAGGGACAGTTTGGCAAGCCGCTGACCACGCCGAAGTCGTTGGTGCCAGTGCGCGCCCACTGGGGTGATGCTAGACCATTTATGGGAAACATGGACCCGGTGCTGGTCGCCGGCCTGTTCGTGCACTGTAGGTTAGGGACCATTTCCACGAAGCCGCTGGGAGCCCTTATGGGTCGCTACTCAAAGGCAGCTTGGGAGGCGAATCATTACACTGGGCTGGGGTTCGTGACAAGGTCGCTAGCTCAAGCGCCAGCATTGGGATGTGCTAGAACAGTTTATTAGCCGGCTGGGACCACGCGCTAAGTCGCTGTGTCCCGCACGCATGGAGATGCTAGGGACCGTTTGGCTGAGCCGCTTGGACCATGCACGATCAGAGGGCTACAAGGCTGGGAGGTTAGACCATTTAAGAGCTACTAGGACCCCACACGGTGTCGCTGGCCCCGCGTGCACTGGGAGGTGCTAGGACAGTTTGGCGAGCTGCTTGGAACCCGTGAAGTCGCTGGGCACGATGAAAGGGGATGTGCTAGGGACCATTTAGTCGCTGGGGCTGGGCCCAGGCGGTGTTGGGAGGTAGCAGGGACCTTTACGGAGCTATTGGGTCCATAAAGAAAGTCGCCAGTCAGGCGGGCGCTATGGAGATGCCAGGGACCGCTTATGAAGCCACTGGACCCCCGCACGGAGTCGCTGGGGATCCGCGCGCATGCTGGGAGGTGCCAGTGACCATTGGGGGAGGTTGTTGGGCGAGGGGTCGCTGGGGAGGTGCCAGGACGGTTTGCATACACTGATCCACTAAGTCGCCAGTCTGCGGCGCAAGGCTGGGGAGGTGCCAGGACCATTTGAGTCATTGGGACCCCGCGCGGGTCGCTGGGCTCGTGGCGCAAGGCTGGGGATGTGACCTGGACCATTTACGAGCCGCAGGGACCCCAAGGCGCTGGTTGCTGGGTCCTGTGTGAGTGCTAGGGAGGTGCCAGGAATAGTTTGGCAAGATACTGAACCACGCTACGATGTTCTGGGCCCAGTGCGCCGCTTGGGAGTGCAAGGGACCACAGCTGAGAACCGACGGGTCGCTGTCCCGGATTTGTACTGGGAGGTGCCAGGCGGGCCTGCTGTGGGCTCAGGGTCGCTAAGTAGTGCTTGCGCTTGGAAGGTTCCAGGGACCGCTTGGCGATCCGCTGGGAACATACACGGGTCCTTGGGGAGTTGCTAGGGAAAACTTTGCGAAGGTTGCTGGGTCCCAGCGCACTGGGGAGGTGCCAGGGACCGCTTACGAGCCGGGCTGGGACCGCGGCCCCGGCGCTGGGGGTGCCAGGGACCGCTTAGCGGGCCTACCGAGAACCGGGAAGGTGCCAGTGAGATGCCAGACACTGGGACTCTGTGACGAGGGTCGCTGTGCCCCACTGGGAGGCACGTACCAGGGGGGATGTGAACCCACATGGACCATTGACGAGTGCTGGGGAGCCGCTAGGGAACCCTGCTGGGGGTCGCTGGGTCCAGTGCTTGCGCTGGGAGGTGCCAGGGACCGTTTGGTGTGTTGCTGGGACCCGCGCGAGGTCGCTGGGGACTGCGCGCATGCTGTGGAGGTGCCAGTGACCATTTGGGAGAGGTTGGACCCCGGGAGGGGTGGGGAGGTGCCAGGGACGGTTGGCGAGCCACTGGGATCCACGCGAAGTCGCTAGTGGGCCCCCGCTGGTGAGGTGCCAGGGACCATTTGAGACATTGGGACCCCGCGGCGGGGTCGCTGGGTCCAGTGCGCCCGCTGGAAGGTACCAGAGCCCTTGGCGAAGCCGCTGACCCCCGCGGTCTTGGGCCCAGTGCGCGCGCTGGGGAGGTGCAAGGGACCGTTTGGTGAGCGCTGAGAACCGTGGCACGGGTCGCTGGGTCCCGATTTGTACTGGGGAGGTGCCAGGAACAATTTGGCGAGGAACAACGAGGGTTGGTTTGTTAAAGGTTCCAGGGTCATCCATGAACCTACAGGGTCGCTGGGTGCAGTTGCTAGGAAAACGCGCTGCTGGAAGGGTCGTTCCAGGGACCGCTTTATTGGGACCGTGGGTGCCTTGGGAGGTGAACCCACACACGGGTCGTCCTAGGTCTGGGGTGCTGGGAGATGCCAGGAAAACTTTGTGAGGCCGGTTGCGACCCCACGTACCAGGGGGTGGCGGTCCAGTGTGGGGCCCGGACTCCTGGGAGGTGCCAGGACCGCGAAAGCCGCTGGGACCAGTGTTTGGCGCTTGGGAGGTGCCAGGGACCGCTTTAGCGCTGGGGAGCCACTGAGAACTGGGCACGGGGGTCGGTCACCGGGCGGTGCTGGGGAGATGATTTGGAAACAACAGCTCTCTGTGACCCCGCGCAGGGTCGCTGGGTGCAGGACCGTTTAAGAGCCGCTGAGAACCGGCACGGGACACATTTTGGGCACACATGGCAAGAGAAAAGGTAAAGTATTGCATGCGGCAATAAAAATGTGCATTATGGCGATATGAGATCGGGAAATTGAAGAAGGAAGGAAAAAGACCTAGAGTTTGGTGTTGACTCAGAATGTCTTCATCTAGACAATGGGGAAGCTATAAAAAAAGGCTAACAAGATGGCTAGATATATTGTGAGAGAAGTGTAACCCGGAAGTAATGCAAAACTCAATGCATTAGTAAGACCTCACCTAGAATATTGTGTCAGTTCTGGTCACCTGGTTACAAAAGGATATTTTTTTTTCTAGAAAGAGTGCAAAGAAGACAACCAGAATTATCCCGGTTTAATGGCATGTCGTATGCAGACAGGTTAAAAGAATGAATCTATTCAGTCTTTGAACAAAGAAGACTACGCACATCTGATTCAAACATTCAAAAATCCTAAAAGGTATAGACAATGTCAACCCAGGGACTTTGACTTGAAAAAGAACAAGGACCAGGTGTCATAAATGGAGATTAGATAAGCTCAGGAAACAGAATAGGAGGCACTTTTTACACAGAGCAGGGTCTGAACCAACTCCAGTAATGTTGAAGCTGACATCCTGGGAACCTTCAAGAAGCTGCTTGGGAGATTCTGGGGTTAACAACAACCAACAAGATGGGCTGAATGGCTGGCTTGTAAACTTTCTTATGTTCTTATGTCTTATGTCTTCTTATGGGGCCTGTGTCCCAGATGTGTGCTGGGAGGTGCCAGGAACCACTTCCGAAAGGGACCAAGAGGGATGGCGCCCTGAGGCGGCTTGGGAGTTTGCCATCCGCTGGGACCACGGGGTGGTTGGTGTTCGGCTACATTGAGAGACCTGCCACGGGTCCCCCACGGGTGGGGGTCCAGCGCGCCGTGTTGGGAGGTGCCAGGGAAGTATTTACAGCCGCTGGGACCGCCAGGAAGTAGCTGGGGTGTCTGTGCTGGGAGGTGCCAGGGAACATTGGCGAGACTGGGAGGTGCGTGTAGGACTGGCGAGACAGACCAGAGGTGCTGGGACCCGAACAGTCAAGTAATGTCTGCGGTCGCGACGTGGGGAGGTGCCAGGGACCACTGGTGAGCCGTTGCGAACTGGCACGGGTCCTTGGTCCCGGATGTGTACTGGGGAGGTGCTAGGAACAACTTGGCGAAGTCGCTGTGACCCCGCGCAGGGTCGCTAAAAGAAAAAGGGCGGGTTGGGAGGTGCCAGGTACCACGAAGGAAATGGGACCTTACATGGGGTCGCGAGTGTCCCTGCACGCTTGGGAGGTGCCAGGGACAGTTTGGCGATCCGCTGGGAACCCACACGGGTCGCTGGGGAGGTGCCAGGGAAAACTTTATGAAGCCGGTGACCCCAATGCAGGGTCGTTAGTCCAGTGTTTGCCCTGGGAGGTGCTAGGGACCGCTTTGGCGAGCCGCTGGGACCACGCTGGGTCTATGGGGCCCATGCGCACCGCGGAGGCGCCAGGATGATTGGCGAGGCTGGTTGGGACCCGTGGTGGGGTCGGTGAAAACAGGCACGCTTGGGAGGTGACAGGGACCATTTGGCGAGCCTCTGGGACCCAGCGGGGTGTTGAGCCCTGTTCGGCGCTGGGTAGGTGCTAGGGACCGCTTAGCGAGCAGCGGGGACCCCCGCTGGGTCTATGAGGCCCATGCCGCTTGGGAGGTGCCAGGTTTGGTGAGCCGCTTTGAGAACCGCACGGGGACAGCATTCAGAATTGGGTAGACACATGGCAAATGACATTTAATAGAGAAAGTGTAAAGTATTGCACGCGGCAATAAAAATGTGCATTATAAATATCATATGGGAGATCGTGAAATTGAAGAAGGAACTATGAAAAGACCTAGGAGTTTATGTTGACTCAGAAATGTCTTCATCTAGACAATGGGGGTTTATAAAAAGGCTAACAAGATGCTCAGATATATTGTGAGAAGTGCCAGGGAATTTAAAATCAAGGGAAGTAATGTTAAACTCACGAATGCATTAGTAAGACCTCACCTAGAATATTGTGTTCAGTTCTGGTCACCTGGGTTACAAAAGGATATTATTGCCCAGAAAGAGTGCAAAGAAGAGCAACCAGAATTATCCTGGGGTTTAAATGGCATGTCGATGCAGACAGGCTAAAAGAATTGAATCTATTCAGTCTTGAACAAAGAAGACCACGCGGCGCGATCTGATTCAAACATTCAAAATCCTAAAAGGTATAGTTTTGTCAACCCAGGGACTTCTTTGACTTGAAAAAAGAAACAAGGACCAGGTGTCATAAATGGAGATTAGATAAGGGGCATTCAGAACAGAAAATAGGAGGCACTTTTTTACACAGAGAATTGTGAGGGTTGGAACCAACCCCAGTAATGTTGAAGCTGACATCCTGGGAACCTTCAAGAAGCTGCTTGATGAGATTCTGGGATCAATAAGCTACTAACAACCAAACAAGTAAGATGGGCTGAATGGCCTCCTCTCGTTTGTAAACTTTCTTATGTTCTTATGTTCTTATGTTCTTCTTATGTTCTTACCTGTGTCCCAGATGTGTGCTGGGGAGGTGCCAGGAACAACTTGGCGAGCCGCTGCGACCCCGCACGGGGATGCTGGGTCCCATGCGCGCGCTGGGGAGGCGGCACGGACGGTTTGGCCATCCGCTGGGACCCCACGTGGGGTGGCTGGTGCCCGGGCGCACGCTGGGCAGGTGCCAGGGACCATTTGGCGAGCCACTGGGACCCCACGCGTGGTTGCTGGACCCTTGGGCTGTGTTGGGTAGGTGCCAGGTTCGATTTTTGCTAGGCAGATTGACCCCTGGGCCGCGCAGGTTTGCTGGAACTATGTGCACGCGCTGGGGAGGTGCCAGGACCATTTGGCAAGCCGCTGGGAACCCGCAGGCAGTCGCTGGGCCTGTGCGGTGGGGGAGATGCCAGGGTCCATTTTTCGGTGACAGCTGGGACCCCAGCGCGAGGTCGCTGGAGCACGCGCATCGCTGGGGAGGTGACGATTAGATTTCTTTGGGACCAGTCTTGGAAAACCGCTGGGACTTAAAAAGGTCGAGGTCACTGGGGACTTTTGACGAATGCTGGGAGTTGCCAGGGACCATTTGGTGAACAGAAAATAGGAGGACCCAGAGAATTGTGGAGGGTCTGGGAACCAACTCCCTTGTAATGTTGGGAGGTGCCAGGGTCCATTTTGCGAGGCAGCTGGGTGGCTTCAAGAAGCTGCTGGGATGAGGTTCTCGGGACCGTTGGGAACTAAACGGCAGGACTGAACCCAGATCGCACGCTGGGAGGTGCTGCAACTTAGGTGCCAAGGGACTGTTTGGCGATGCTGCTTGGGAGGCGGCACGCGGGGTCACACAAGGGGCAGTGAGCGTGCTGGGAGGTGCCAGGGACCATTTGCCAGGGAGTGGGACCCCCACTGGGTCGCTTCAAAAAGTGAGCTTCCTGGGGAGGGAAGGTGCCAGGACCATTTTTGAAGCCGCTGGGACCAGGGGTCATAGCGGTGGTGCGGTGGGCATTCAGACCAGGTGCTGGGGATGTGTCAGGGACCATTTACGAAGGTGCAGGGGACCCCGCACGGGACACCCTGGGATCTTTTGCGCTGCTGCTGGGAGGTGCCTGGACGTTTGGCGTGGCAGCTGGTACCCTCGGGCAGGTCATGGGCCCAGGGACCATTGAGCGCTGGCTAGGTGCCAGGGTTTGTTTGTGAGGCGATCCGTTGACAGGGGTGGTTGGGGTTGCTGGACCCATTCACGTGCTGGGGAGGGGCCAGGACGATTTGGGAGCCGCTGGGACCGTTTAGGTCCCCTCGCCAAGTCACGTGCTCATGCTGGGAGGTGCCAGGGACCATTTGCATGCTGCTGGGACCCCACGGGTCACAATGTGGGCCCAGCAGGATGGTTAAAGAGCTGCTGTGACCCCTGGGATGGGACCGTTAGGGAGGTGCCAGGGCCATTTGGCGCGGCTCACGGGTGACTGGGGCCAGTGACAATTTGTGCGAGGGACCATTGGGACCCCTCGCGGCTAGGGAAACAAGTCACTGCGGCGTTTGTTTGGCACTGGGGAGGTGCCAGGGACCATTTACGAGTTGCTGGGCCGCTGGGACCCCGTATGAGTCACAAGGACCTCAGGCGCCGCTGGGAGGGGCCAGGACCATTTACAGACGCCAGACCCTGCCAAGGGGTCGCTGGGCCCAGTGCTGTGCTGGAGAGGCTAGGAATATTTGTCATGGGACCCTGTTGGGACCCCGCGTCCGTTGGACACTGGGGGCCCAGGGTTTTTCTGTGCTGGGAGGTGCGGGATTGCGGGAGCCTGTTTGGACCACAGGTCGCAGGGTCTGGCAAGACCTGGGGGAGTGCCCAGTTTTGTTGGTGACTATTTGCGTTGCCGGGACATCAGGACGTGGTTGCTGGTCCCATGGGCCTGGGACCGCATGGGGAGGTGCTGTTGGGCTGGGGCTCCTTTGCGCTGGGGAGGAGGTGCCAGGACCATTTTTCGAGCCGCTGGGACCCTGGTGTGGTGCTGCCAGTCCGTGCGTGGGCTGGGAGGGGCAAGGGATCATTTTTGGTGAGCCGATGACCCTGAGGCGGGTTGCGGAGGTGCTGGGGAGGTGCCAGGGAATATTTTGGAACGCTGGGACCCCGCCAGGTTTGGTGGCACTATATGCCCGCGGTGCACGATCATTTGGGAGGTTCCAGGGATCATTACAGAGATGCTTAGCTGGGGACTCCAGACCATGGGATTGCGGGAGCCCGTGCGCGCAGTGGGGAGGTGCCATTGACGGTTTGGCGAGCCGCTGGGACCCCGTGCGTGGTCACTTATGCTCGTGTGCACGCTGGGGAGGTGCCAGGAACAACTTGGAGAGTCGCTGTGACCCCGCGCAGGGTCGCTGGGTGCAGTCCGCGCGCTGGGGAGGTGCCAGGTACCGTTTGGCGAGCCGCTGGACCTTACATGGGGTCGCTGGTGTCCATCCGCATGCTGGGAGGTGTTAGGGACGGTTTGGCTTATCCGCTGGGAACCCGTGGCGGGTCGCTGGCTGGGAGGTGCCAGGGAAAAACTTTGTGAGCCGCTGGGCCGCCCCACGCAGGGTCATGGGGTCCAGTGTTTGCCCTGGGAGGTGCCAGGGACATTTGCAAGCTGGGATCCCACGCTGGTTCGCTGGGGATGCCTATGTGTGCGCTGCTGGGAGGTGCCAGGGACCATTTATGGCAGCTGCTGGGACCCCACGTGGACGCCATGGGTCCCGTCGCGCTGCTGTGGCGGTGCTAGGGGCAATTTGGCGAGCAGCTGGGACCCGTCTAGTCGCTGGGCTCCGTGCGCTCTGGGGAGGGGCCAGGGACCATTTGGCATGGGCGTTGGGACCCCCAAGGGGTCGCTAGCCCAGTCTTGGCGTGCTGGAGAGGTTAGGAATATTTGTCGAGCTGTTGGGACCCTCAGGCTTGGACACTGGGCCCCGTATGCTTGTGCTGGGAGGTGCCAGGGATCGTTTCATGAGTCGCTGGGACCCCACCGCGGGTCGCTGGGCCCAGTGCGGCGTGCTGGGGGGGCGAAGGACCATTTACGAGCCGCTGGGTCCAGCCAGCGGGGACGCTGGTGCCCGATGTGCCGCTGGGGATGTACCTGGGACCATTTGTGAGTCGCTGGGACCCCGCGGTCGCTGGGCCCAAATGCGCATGCTGGGAGGTGCAGGGACCGTTTGGGCGGCTGTTGGGACCCAAGGCCGGGTCGCTGGAGCCTGTGCACGCTGGGGAGACACCAGGGACAGTTTGGCGAAGTCGCTGGGACCCCGTGGGGCGCTGGTGCCGTCGTGCGTTCTGGGGAGGTGCCAGGGAACATTTGGCGAGCCAGCTGGGACCCCGCACGGGTAGCTAGCCCCATGCGCACACTGGGAGGTGCCAGGATAGTTTGGAGCTGCTTGGACCCTGTGTGAAGTCGCTGGGGCCTGTGCGCGCGCTGGGGATGTGCCAGGGTCCATTTGCGAGCTGCTGAGACATCACACGTGGTTGCTGGGCCCTGTGCCCGCGCTGGGTAGGTGGCAGTGACCATTTGGTGAGCCACTGGGAACCGCGATAGGGTCGCTGGACCCAGTGCGCTTGCTGGGCAGGTGTCAGGGGACCCTGGCAAGCCGCTGGGACCCCACGCAGGGTCGCAGGTCCAGTGACTGTGCTGGGAGGTGCCAGGGACCGCTTGGCGAGCCAGTGGGACTCTGTACAGGGTGGGGGCCCGGCGTAACGGGAGGCGCCAGGCACGGTTTGAGGACGCTGGGACCCCGCGCTGGGTCGCTATGCCAGCGCTCTTGGGGTGCCAGGGACCATTTGGCGAGTCGCTGGGACCCTCAGACGGGCCGCTGGGTCCAGTGCGCCCGCTGGGGAGGTGCCAGGGACAGGTTTTGGCGTCAGCTTGGACCGCGCGCAACCTGGGGCCTGTGCGGCGTGCTAGGGAGATGCCAGGGACCAATTTTTGAGCCGCTGGGATCCCCGCTGGTGGTTGTTTGGCCCTGTGAGCGTGCTGGGTAGGTGCCAGGGACCATTTGGCTTAGCTGCTGGGACCCTGCGTTGGCTTAGTAACTGCAGAACGCCGCTGGGGAGGTGCCAGGGACCTGCTGCATGACCGCTGGGACCAGGCGTGAGGTCGGGTGGTGTTTGTGCGTCGTTAGAGGTTCCAGGGACCATTTGGCAAGCAGCTGGCCCCCGCAGGGGGGGCCTGGGGCCCATGCGTGCACTTGGGAGGCCAGGTACAGTTTATGAAGCCGATGGGACCCGCTGTGGGGTCCGCTAGTGTCTGTGCGGCGCATTGGGGAAATGCAGGGGACCATTTGGCGAAAGTAGCTGGGACCCCGTGAGGGTCGCTGGTCCGGGTCCGCTTGCTGGGAGGTGCCAGGGAGAGTTTTGGCGAGCCGCTGGGACTCCGTGTGGGGTGCTAGTGTCCAGTGCGCGTGCTGGGAGGTGGCAGGAACCGTTTGGCGAGCAGCTGGGACCCCATGCAGGGTCTCTGGGGTTTATGCGCCGCTGGGAGGTTCCAGGGACCATTTGGCGAGCCACTGGGACTCCGCGTGGGGTTGCAAGTGTCCATCCGCGTGCTGGGGAGGTGGCAGGGACCGTTTGGCGAGCCGCTGGAACCCCGCGTGGGGTCGCAGTGTCCGTCTTGCACGCTGGGGAGGTGCCAGGGACCGTTTGGCGAGCCGCTGGAACCCCCACTTGGGGTCGCTAGTGTCCGTGCGTCCGCTGGGTAGGTGCCAGAGACCATTTGGCGAGCCGTTGGGACCGCGCGTTGGGTCGCTAGTGTCGGTGCATGCGATGGGAGGTTTATGGACCTTTGTTGAGCCGCTAGTACACCACATCGGGTTCCTGGGGCCGTGGTGCTGCTGAGTCGAGACCATTTGGCTGGGACCCCGCACGGTGTTGCTGGGACCGTGCTTGTTGAGGTGCCGGGACCCATTGGCGAGCCGCTGGGACCCCGCACGGTGTTGCTGGGACCCGTGCGCGTGCTGGGAAGGTGCCAGAGACCATTTGGCGAGCAGCTGGGACTCTATGCAGGATCTCTGGGGCCCATACGTGTGCTGGGGAGGTTCCAGGGACAATTTGGTGAGCTGCTGGGACCCGCATGGGGTTGCTAGTATCTGTGTGCGCCTGGGAGGTGGCAGGGGGTTTGCGAGCCGCTGGAACCTACTGGGGTCCCTAGTGTCCGACGTGCTGGGAGGTGCCAGGGACCGTTTATGAGCAGCTGGGACCCTGCACGGTGTTGCTGGGACCGATCTGCGTGCTGGGAAGGTGCCAGAGACCATTTGGCGAGCAGCTGGGACTCTATGCAGGATCTCTGGGGCCATACGTGTGCTGGGAGGTTCCAGGGACAATTTGGTGAGTTGCTGGGACCCAAGATTTTGGGTTACTAGTATCTGTGCGCCTGGGGAGGTGGCAGGGGTCGTTTAGCGAGCCGCTGGAACCCCGTGGGGGTCGCTAGTGTCCGTGCGTGCTGGGGAGGTGCCAGGGACCGTTTATTGAAGCCGCCAGACTCGCTGGGTCGATCGTTCCTGTGCTCGCGCTGGTAGGTGCCAGGGACCTTTTGGCGAGCCGCTGGGACTCAGCGCAGGGTGGTTGGACCCCGTGCGCGCGCTGAGGAGGTGCCAGGGACCTTACAGCCCGCTGGAGACTTCACGCTGGGTCGCTAATGTCCGGCGCTGGCTGGGGAGGTGCCAGGGACTGTTTGGTGAGCCGCTGAGAACCGACAAGGGTCCCTGGGTCCCGGATGCGGCTGGGAGGTGCCAGGTACAACTTGGCGAGCCGCTGTGACCCCACGCAGGGTCGCTGGGTCCAGTGCGCGCGCTGGGGAGGTGCCAGGTACCGTTTGGGGAGGTGCTGGGACCTTACGCGGGGTCGCTAGTGTCGTCCTCACGCTTTGAGGGGCAAGGACCGTTTAGCGATCCGCTGGGAACCCACACGGGTCGCTGGTGCCCGGATGAGTGCTGGGAGGTGCCAGGAAAACTTGGCGAAGTTGCTGCGACCCCGCAGGGTCGCTGGGTCTAGTCTTGGGCGGGGAGGTGCCAGGACCGTTTATGAGCCGCTGGGACCCCACGCATTGTTGCTGGGCCTGTGCGTGCGCTGGAAGGTGCGTGGAATATTTGGCGAGCTGCTTTGACCCGCGACGGGTCGCTGGGGCCCGCGCTGCGGATGTGGAGGTGCCAGGGATCATTTGGCGAGCAGCTGTGACCCCTGCAGGATCGCGGGGGCCCGTGCGCGGCGCTGGGAGGTGCCAGGTCCATTTGGCGAAGCTGCTGGGACCCCACGCGGACGTCGTTGGGTCCGTATGCAGCTGGGGGCGTGCCAGGGACCATTTGGCAGCCGCTGGGACCACGCTGGTCGCTGGGGCCCGTGCCGTGGTGCTGGGGAGTGTTAGGGACCATTTGGCGAGCCGCTGGGACCTGCTGGGGTTGCTGGACCCCCGTCGTGCTCTGGTGAGGTGCAAGGAACAACTTGGCGAGCCGCTGTGACCCGCGAGGGTCGCTAGGTGCAATCTTGCTGGGGAGGTGCCAGGTACCGCTTTGGCGCCGCTGGGACCCGTGGGGTTGCTAGTGTCCGTCCGCACTGGGAGGTGCCAGGGGACCGCTTGGCGATCTGCCAGAACCCACACGGGTCGCTGGTGCGGATGAGTGCTGGGAGGTTAGGAAAACTTGGCGAGCCGCGCTGCGACCGCGAGGGTCGCTGGGTCTAGTGGCGTGCTGGGGAGGGGGGGGGGGGTGCCAGGGACCTGGTTTGGCTGCTGGGACCCCACGCGGGGTGGCTGGTGCCCCTCGCGCACGCTGGGTAGGTGCCATTGACCATTTGGCGAGCCGCTGGGACCCCACGTGGTTGCTGGGCCTTGTGCGTGCTGGGAGGTGCCAGGGACCATTTGGCGAGCCTCTGGGACCCCACCTTGTTGTTGGGCCCTGGCCGCGCTGGGAAGGCGAGGGAATATTTGGTGAGTTGCTTTGCCCCCGCACGGGTCGCCAGCCCGCTTGTGCTGTGGAGGTGCCAGGGGATCATTTGGCGAGCCGCTGGGACCCGAAACGGTGTCGCTGGGCCCTGCGGCACGCTGGGAGGTGCCAGGGACAATTTGGGGATTGCTGGGACCCTGCGCGGGTCGCTAAGCCAGTCTTGCAGCAGGGAGGGCCAGGGACCATTTGGCCAGCCGTTGGGACATCACACGTGGTTGCTGGGCCCTGTGCCCACGCTGGGGAGGTGCCAGGGACCGTTTGGTTTAGGCCGCTGGGCCCCGTGCACGCTGGGGAGGTGCCAGGGACCATTTGGTGAGTTGCTTGGACCCACGAGGGGTCGCTGGGTCAGGCGCTGGCGTTGGTGAGGTGCCAGGGTCCATTTGTGAGCCGCTGGGACCTCACACGGGTTGCTGGGCCCTGTGCCCGGCTGGGGAGGTGGCAGGGACCGCTTGGAGAGCCGCTGGGACCCAGTGCGGGGTCGCTGGGGCCTGTGGCGCTGGGAGGTGCCAGGGACAGTTTGGCAAGGAGCTTTGACCACGGGGAAGTCGCTGGGGCCTGTGCGCGCGCTGGGTAGGTGACAGGGACCATTTGGCGAGCCGCTGGGACCCCCGCACGTGGTCGCTGGGGCCCATGCGATGCTGTGGAGGTGCCAGTGACCATTTGGTGAGAGGCTGGGACCCCGCGAGGTTGCTGGGCCCGCGGCCGCACTGGGGAGGTGCCAGGGACCGCTTACGAGCAGCTGGGACGCTGCGAGAGGTCGTGGGGCCCCTGCACTGCAGGGAGGTGCCAGGACCGCTTTACGCAGCCACTGGGACCCCACGCGGAAGTCGCTAAGCCCGTGTGCATGCTGGGGAAGTTGCAGGACCATTTGGCGAGCCGCCGAGACACCGATTAACGGGTCGCTGGTGCCAGTGCGCTCGCTGCGGAGGTGCTAGGAACCATTTGGCGATCCGCTGGGGACCCGCACGAGCTTGGGAGGTGCAAGGGCTTTTTATGAGCCGCTGGTAATCAAGGCGGGGTCGCTGGGGCCTTCAGCTTCGCTGGGAGGTGCCAGGGACTATTTGGCAGCCGCTTGGACCCCGGGGCGCAGGGTCGCTGTGTCCAGTGCTGGTCGCTGGGAGGTGCCATGGACAGTTGGTCAAGATGCTGGGACAACACACAAAGTCGCTGTGGCCCGTTCGCCCGCTGGGGGGGTGCCAGAACCATTTGGCGAGCAGCTGTGATCCTGTGCTTGTCGCTGGGGCCCGTGGCACATGGGGGATGCGCCTGGGACAGTTGGCGAGCCGCTGGACCTCGCCTGGGGTTGCTAGTGTCCGTGCGCGCTGGGGAGGTGCCATGACCATTTGGCGAGCTGGGACCTACAAGATGCTGTGGAGGTGCCAGTGACTATTTGGCGAGTGGCTTGTACCCCCTGCAGGTCGCTCACAGCCCCATGCACGCTTGGGAGGTGCTAGGGACCATTTGCCGAGCCACTGGGACCCTGCGCACTTGGGAGGTGCCAGAGACCTTTGGCGAGATGCTGGGAGTCAACAGGGGGTCGCTGGGGCCCGATCGTGCTGGGGATGTGTCAGGGACCGTTTATGAAGCTGCTTGGACCCCGCACAGGGTCGCTGGGTCCAGTGAGTGCTGGGAGGTGCCAGGGACAGTTTGGCAAGAAGCTTGACCACGGCGGTCACTGGGGCCCGTGTGCCGCTGGGATTTGCCAGGGGACATTTGGCGAGCCGTTGGGACCCCGCGCGGGGTCGCTGG